>APFE030700346.1:0-21058 GCA_000404065.3 Pinus taeda | reverse complement strand
AAGTTAAAATGATAATTAAAATAAAATAAAAGTAAAATTAAAAGGATTTTGAATTTCAATTAAGATGATTTAAAAAATTATGATGATGATGATGGTGGTGGTTAATGTCCTCTAAGACCAAACTTTGGTCTATCGGACCTAAAGAAACAAATTATTTAGTTTGATTTAAGATTTTATTCCTATGCTCAAAAAGCTTGGAGAGAAGCCTCCCGAGCTTACTATAATTTTGACATTGTAAAAGGCTAGGATGGTTAGTATTGCAACAAAGATTATGAAGCTGAGATCTAATGTGGTTGTACGCGGAGCACTCTAAGAGGAAGTGGTTTTCATCCTCGATGTTCCTATTCTCACATAGATGGCAGATCCTTTCCATCCATGGTGTTTTAGGAACTGCCCAACGACTTCTTTCACTATGGAGCTCATGAGAATTCGTTCTAATCTTTGCTATATTAATTCTCTTCTTTGAGCTAGTTAAAATAGAGAGATACTTTTGATCTTCCACGGTGAGGTTGATGACCTTCTTATAATAACTTAATTTTCTTTTAGCCACTAAATCTTTATCACACCACATTTTTTCTTTGAACGTAGAAGTAACAATATCTTTAATGTTATTAATGTTTTGCAATGCATCATTCTCGTTGATCACCCAATAGGTTAACCAGGCCCTCGTGTCCTTATACCATCCCCGCTTGAGCCTTAGGTGGTTTTGGCTAGAATTTAAAGCTAGCTTAGGAAGTCTATGATCTCTTATGTTATTGAGTTTGTGCTTGTACAACAGAAGCCTAATCATAGCTAGGCTCTCAATAAGGGAAAGACCTACTTCTATAAGGAGAATAGGATAGGGTGTATTACTTTTAATTTTTAGGTTATGCGTTATAAAACGCTTCTGGATTTGCTCAATCTTTCTCCAGGATTCTCTAGAGATGCTGCAACCCCAAATCTCACATCCATATAAGATAACAGGAGTGACTAAAGTTTCAAAGAGGAACTTCTTTTTATCCCACATTACAAGGTTTTCCATTTTACAATTGTTTTCAAGACCAAAATAAGCTTTCCACCCCCATTAATCCTTTTCTCAATGCTATAGTTCCAGTTGAGCTTCTGATGAATCTCAATTCCTAGGTACTTGTATGAATACACTTCCTTGCAGTTATTATTGTCATACATAAAATTAGCGTAAGTGTCCTTCTTGGATTTGATAATCATAACCTTTGTTTTGTCAGTGTTAACAGTCATACCCATGGTAGAGAAGGAATCCTTAAGAAGCATGAGTTGCTTATTAAGATCAAATGGGCACCTTGTGAGAAGAACAATATCGTTAGCATAAAGGAGAAGGATGATGACTATTCCAGCTAAGATCGTGCCAGCACATCTTGCTTCCTCTAGATAGCCTTCAAGCTTGTCGATGTAAATTCCAAATAGAGTAGGGGAGAGGGGGCAACCTTGTGTAACTCTGATATTACGCTTAATATCTTTTGAGCACCCCTCATTGCTCTTTAGCTTGGCAATTACATTCTTCTATAACCTTATAGCGGTAGTGCTCAACTCGAAAGGAACTTTTATCTCTTCTAATCTATTCCAAAGGTTATTTCTAGGAACCGTATCGAAAGCCTTTCTAAAGTCCACAAAGCAACAATAGAGATTGGATTTATCATTATGACATTCCTCCACAATGATCCTAAGTGTAATGAGGTGGTTTGTTGTTGAGTGATGCCTTCTAAAACCTGCTTGGCCTTTAGCTCACTTACCTTCACTTTCAAGTCATATGCTTCACTTCTTTTCCAAAATACTACCATATAACTTGGCTAAGAGAGGCTGATCATAATTGTCCGATAATTAGAGGCGTTCTTTTTATCCCCACTTTTAAAAATAAGGATAATGAGGCTCTCAGTCCAAGGTTTAGGGAACCCTTGCTTGACTGCTTGATTGAAAAGCTTGTGGATGTGGGGGATGAGGACAAGTCCTCCAATTTTTAATATTTCTGCTTGGTAACCTTCAATGTCCTTAGCTTTTCCATTAGCCAGGTGATTAACCCCAAACTCAATGTCTTCTAGAGAGGAGACTTCTTTCGTTGTGAGCAGGGTTTCCAAGTTATCCATGACATTTGGAGATTCATAAAGCTTTTTAAGATAATAATTCCAATCGTGTAAAGCAATTTTATTAGTATCTTTAGTTTTCCTAGTCAAAATCTGCCTCCAAAATTTCTTAGGAGCTACCTTAGAGAGGTGTAAGAGATTCTCTTATCTTTGATGAATGTACTGCCTCTTTTTCCTTTTAGTTAGGGCTTTGTATATTTTTCTCTTGTCCATTTTAAGAGATTCATCAACAGTTTCCTTAATTGCTCTCCTTGCACTTTTACAATCTTTTTCATACCATGGGTTGGTTTTTCTATTTCTTTTATTATTTGAAACTTCAATTGAGAACTTGTTAATAGAATATGAGAGGGTTGTAGTAAAATTATGATAGAGGTCTTCTATGTTGTCTATACTAGAAAAACGAAGCAAATTAGTTTTTAATTCATTTAGAAAAAGATTGTTATTATTTTTATCAAATATTAAGTTCTTTTAGCTATAAGGATTATTTTCTATGGGATCTTTATGAATGACAAAATTGAGAGTTATAAGTAGAGGCCTATGATCAGAGTCAGGCTCGTGGTCGTTTAAGATGTCAAAATTTATTATTTCATTGTATAACGGGAGAACAAAAATAACATAGTCTACCACCTTGCTACCAAGTCCATGGATGTAGGTCATCTTGTTGGAATTGGGCCACTTCTTTAGACCGTTGCAAATTATGAGATCCTGAGCACTACAAAGCTTGACTAGCTTCGACCCAAACAAATTTTCCCCAAGGTCTCCAGATCTCCTTGTGTACCTACTAGCCAGAGTAGGGTCTTTGTCTAACCAAAGAGGATTAAGGTTGGAATGATTGCCTAGATTAATAGCTTGGTTACTTGAAGTTCGAGCATTAAAGTCACCTATTAAAAGACCTTCATTCCTTAGGCTATAAATATCATTCTCTAAACCATTGTAAGGGCTATTTTTATCTAGATTCTTCTTCTTATAGAAGTTATAATTGATGGGGGGAAAGTAACATATTGCTATGTGGGTCTTTTTATTATTAATGTCACTGATCTCTATCAAACTATACTAGTTGTGAGGGTCGTTTTTATAAATCCTAGCATGGGGGGCGATGTTTTTCTTAATGTAACAAGTTGTTCCCCCAATGCCTCTACGGGAGGATCGCTTGTTCCAGGTAGACCATAGCGTAAAGCCATCTATGTTAGGGACATTAGATTCTTCATGCTCCCAACTTTCAACAAGCAAAATAATATCAACATCATTTGAGATCCAACTTAGCTTGGGACCTTTGTTCCATGGAAAACCCCGATAGTTCCAAGAAAGGATCTGGAGCATGTTGAATTGCTATTTATTAAAATCTTTTTTATTTCTATCTCAAATAAGGGCTTTTCTATTTCTAATTATTGCCCATTTTCCTTCCTTTCTAGCTTTTTTTTACCTTTTAAACCTCCTTTCTTAATTCTGCTTGATCTTCTGGAATGAGATCTTCATTTATAAATATTCCCATTCCTTTTAGACTTGAGGTTTTACTAAGTATGTCATACTTATGATCAGTAGAGCTCACCTTTATTCGGATTAGTCTTCCTTTATTCTCGGTTAATTTCCCCAACCTTGTTGCTTCTGTGAGACATGTTGTTTCAATTTGTAATCTATTATGTAGTTCTGTCTGGGCTATGGCTAAAATATCCTCATGTACTTCCTCTTTTGAACCGAAGATTATAAGGTTCAAGGCCCTTTTGTTATGCTCGTGGTCTAATTTTATTAATTTTTTCATTTCATCTTTAATTGGTTTGATATTTAATTTATCTACCACATTATTTAGGGTGAGGCAGCTATTAACTTTTTCTTCTAGTTCTTTAATCATGTCGTTCATTTTAAGACTCTCTAAAGTATCAGCATCTCCTTGCTGGGATGTTTGGTTAGTATCTTGGTTTTGTTTTTATATAACTTGCAACCTAGTCTCCATTGCCTCCATTTTATTCTCCAATAGTTCTATTTTCTTTTCTATTTGTTTTTCGATCGTGTCTTCAAGAGATGCAAATTTATTTTCCAACATGGCTTCTAACTCTATTTGTAGCTTGGCTTCTCTTTCTTCTCTACATTTCTCTAAAGACTTTATATACTCATCAAGGCCTTGTAGAGTAATTGTGCTAGGTGTTCCTTTGGTAATCTTTAGTAGCTATGGTGAAATATTTATGCTTGAAAATATATGAGAAAATAGGTATTAGAGAAAGAAAAAGATAAGGAATGTGTGCACCTGATATCAACAAACCTGACTGCAGATCGCCCGTGCCCACTGCAGCTCGCAAACCTGATTGGATCGGGAGCAATATTCTCGAGAACAATGGTCATTGCAATCTTTTGGAAATACTACGAGCCTTAGAATGTATACCAAGTACTTATGATCTACAAGCCTCAAAATATTCTCTGCCTCTGTCGGAGTCGTCAGAGTTACGGCTTGCTTCAACTATTTAGAGTTAGGGTTTTCTTGCACTACTGGACCTTTTGCTTCTGCACCTGTGTTCTCGCTGCCCCTCTCAAACTCGCAAAATCGAACTCGTGCAGCGAGGTTAAATTGAACTCGCAAAATTCAACTCCGCAGCACAAAACTCTCGCTACTAAGCCCAACCACACTTCACCTGAGTCCATACCCTTCGCAGATGTGATCGTGCTTGGACTATGATCTTTCTCACTGCCCATTTACGGGGTTTTTCATTCTTATATATTGGACTGTTCTTGGCACAAAAGACTACCCTAGCGAAGAGCTGAAACATACCCGTGATATATATTGGACTTGTTCTTGGCAGATAGAATTGCCCTAGCCAAGAATCTAAACCCGCTTGTGATATATATAATATTCTTGTTATAATAATGATTATAACAAGAATATTATCATAAAATTGATTATCAAAAGTAAAAGATAAAATAACATGAATAATTAAATGAGATACAATTACATGAATAAAGGTAAAATAAAATGATTTAAAAACAATTACAATGATTAAAAAAACTTGAAAATAATTAGATATCATTTTTTGGGATTCTGGTAACCATGACTTTTCGAAAGGTTACCCATCTTCCCATTGAAGCAAGAGACTGCCCTTAACTACGGAGTTTTCCTCACAATCTAGCCCATTTAGCTTGCTACCTCTCATGGAAATGGTCATAGATGAATGACTTACTTAACATAGTTGAATCACAAAAAATGATATCTAATATAATGGACTGCGAAAACCCCCAATACTTAATTGAAAATAATTTTTAACATTAAATAAATTAAATTAATGGAGTGAAAATAATTTTTAACATTAAATAAATTAAATTAAATTAAATTAAGAAGATATCATTCAGACCTAAAAAACCTTCTTTCAATTTCTATGGCATCTTCAATGCAGATGTGATGTTCAATTTTTTCCCATGTTCTATTAAAGCTGAGGATTCTCCTATGTTTGATGACAACTGCGTGCTTATGAATCCTTTGCTTTATTGGGAGGCCAATCTCACCAATATAGGGAGTCCCACAAAAACATGGGATGACATAAACACATTTTATATATCCTTCCGGTCCACCCAATCAATCTCAAAGAGATCCTAATGATAACAGTCATATAACAATGTTACTTAAATTTCTGTATTTTCCCATCAGATTGAAATATTTTTGACCAAAATTCTTGGAAAAAATGGAAGTATTATGGAAGTTTTACTTTGTTTTAAATTTTATAATAAGGAACCTTGTTCCTTAAAGTTTTATTTAAATAAATTGGAATCAAAATTTTGATTTCATTTTACCAAAAATGTTTATTTTCCTGATAAATATATTATTATGATAAATATATGATTTTTTTAAATCTAAAAATTAAAAATAATGGAAACCAAAATTTCAAAATATTTAAAACTTTCCTAAGAATAGTCATAGGTAATGCTTTCCTCTTGCGACAGTACCATGAGTATTGTTCTCAGTGCTTAGTTTTTGCTCGGAAAAGTATATGGGTTAGTGGGAGCTTTTGGACAGGAAAAGCCGAATGAAAAGACAGCCTTTCTGCAGCACAAAATAGGAAGCAACAATGAAGATAGTGTTCAGACATGGATTAATCTCAACTTGTGATGGATATTTTTAGCTGCAGAGCACGGACAAATTATTTTAATCACTTTTCTAAAGTTGTGTACATCTATCAACAACCTTATTTGACCAATTCTGGGCAAACTTGTGTACGAAAAATCTATATCCCTTTGAAATGTTTGAATTGAAAGATACCTGAGCAGATACAATGGTAGGGAATCTTATGAAACGCACAAAACTCCATGACAAACCCTCTGGAACTCTCCCACCGATTTCAAACTCTAATTTGAAGCGTGGCAGTCGATCAATTCAATCAATGTGACTCATGAAGAAGTATGGGTTCACCTTTTGAACGTGCTGAATGCGAGGATTACGTTTGAAGTGACGTTCTCTGCGTTTTTATGTTGTTGAAACCTACCAATAACCCTAAGTATTTCAGAACAATGTTGGGCACCATTTTCCCTACGTGAGGAAAAACTGGGCACCATTTTCAGCCAAGCTTCCTTACTTGAATAAAACAGCGCATCTATGTTTTTACAAGCGATTGCGTGATTGGTGCGCCTTCACCAGCCATTTTCATTTATGATGGTTTTTAATATGAGTTGTTTTTAGCGAGATTTTTTATTTTTTATTTTTATTTTTATTTTTTTATTTTTTTTTTTTTTTTGAATTTCAAGAATTTATTGAAATGATAAACTTCATCTCAGTTTAATCAAAGTGCTTTAAGAATTTTATAGGGTGTTGAATCTATATAGTCAAAAACCAGTGTAAATAACACAAATTAAGATTTCACCTCAAAATTTTCTGCTGGACAAAAAAGTCCAAAAAGTAACACTAAGGACAACTCATTTTTAATATTCATTCTGTATCTAATTATCAAAAACATATATTTTCTGGTAAAGGATTTCAAATTTAAATATTAAGTTTTATACATTATTTGGATGATGAAAAACATGTCATAAATTTAAAGACTAAAGACTTTGTTTTTCCAAAAGGAAAAAAATGTTATTTCATTTACTCATAATTTTGAAATTAAATAATTTTTATTTTTATTATTATTAACTATTTTCATAACCATATTAAACCCAGTTTTGTATTGTAATGTCACAATGCAAGGTTCAATAAATTTCAGTTCAGTGTAACATTGTGACAATGATACTAAAATTGACAGTCATATTGACACAATGTTTGTCACAATGCCATTTTGGATAGATTTTTTCACAATTCCAATTTCATAAAATTAAACCCTAATATAAAATGAGAACATTATAAAACCCAACATAATAAACACTAATATTAATATTATAAAACATAAGATTGATATTATAAACACATGGGAATATTTATATTAAAAAACAAAGGGATTATTAATATTATAAACCCAAGGGAGCAATATTAAACCGAAGGGTTTAATAAACCCAAGGGATTAATATTATAAAATCGAAGGATTAAAAACCCAATGGATTAATAATATAAAATCAAGGGATTAAAAAACCCAATGGCTTAATAATATAAACTCAATAGATTAATATTAAAACCCAATAGATTAATATTATAAATCAAAGGGATTAATAAACCAAAGGGGTTATTAATAATATATATCGAAGATAATAATATTATAAACATAAAAGATTAATAAACCCAAGGGATTAATATTAAAAACCCTTCAAATTAATATGCTAGACCCAAGGTATTAACAAACTCATTGGATTGTTGCTACTATAAACTAAAGGGACTAATATTAAACCATAGGGATTAATATTAGAAACCTTAGTATTAATATTAAACCCTGGGAATGGAAACCCTAAGATTAATATTATAATATCAAGCAATTATAATCCTAATAGATTAATATTAAACCCAGGATTAATACTATAAGCCGAGGGATTGTAAACCCCAAGATTAATATTATAAACTGAAGGGTTATTAATATTATAAACTCAAGGGATTAATAAACCCAATGGATTATAGATATTATAAAACCAAGGGATTAATATTATAATCCCTAAGATTAATAATATAAACCTATTATTAAATGCTTATATTATAAATTATAATCCCAATATTAAAAGTCCATAATACTATAAACCTAATATTAAACCCCAATTTTGCAATGTAACAATGTGACATCAAATAAATTGCAATGTAATGTAACATTACGAAAATGATTGTCAAATTGATTGTGGTATTGAGACATTGTTTAACACAATGTGACATTCGGTAGATTTTTGTACCATTCCAAAGTCAAAGTATTAAACCCTAACATTATAAAACACAATATAATAAATTGTAAGTTTAATATTATAAACCCTAACATTAAACTTCACTATTATAAATTATAAACCTTAATATTATAAATCCTAATATTAAACCCCAATTTCATAATGTCGCAATGCGATGTTGAATAAATTGAAATGTAATGTAACATTACGACAATGATTGTCAGATTGATTGTTGCATTCAGACAAAGTTTGTTGCAATACGACGTTGAATATATTTTTGTACCATTCCAATGTCATAATATTAAACCCTAATACAAAATCCTAACATTATAGAACCCAATATAATAAACCTTAATATTATTATTATAATCCTTAAAATTATAAATTCAAAGTTTAATATATTAAACCCTATGATTAATATTATAAACCCCATGATTAATATTATTAACCCTAGCCACCCACGATAAGCCTTCATGGTCAACCATACCCATCCACTATGGTTCATTGTAGGTCACCTATAGATAAACCATGCTTCTTGAGGTAAGTATGGTTCACCATGGTTTTCATGTTGACTATGATGCCCATGTTGACTATAGTTGACAATGCCAATAATAGTCAACCATAGTTAACATGTGTTAATGTATAAATATTATAAGCCCTACCATAGTCAACCACATATATCCTTTGGGTTTTTAAGATTAATACCTTGGGAATATAAACCTAAGCGATTAATATAGTCAAGCATAGAGCTAACCAAGTTTGATCATGGTTAATTATTTAAACAGTGGCTATTAAAGTTGACTTTACTTTAATAAGTTGTCTAATGTGGTTGACTATGTTTGAATATTAACATTATTCAATAATAATGACATGCTTATCTTTGACTAAAGCTGAGGAGAATTGACTAATGTTTCAACCATGGTTGACTCTAATTTTCCATGTTCATGCTTATTAACCATCACTCACTATGTTTTGACAATGTATGACTACGTTTAACAATTTTTTGACTACAATTAACCATGATTGACTATAGTTGTCCATGTTGACCATGTTTAAATGTCGCTAACTCTATTTTGTTTATGGTTAACAATTGCATGACTATGGTTGACCATAGTTTGAGTATGTTTTTTTTTTATAAATTGAGATTATATTCATTAATAAAAAATATAGTACATAGATATCAAAATGCAAGTGATCTCATTTATACTGCATTTGTTGACCAATTCTATCACTATATGACATAGAAATAGTAAGAGAAGTAGATTATAATTCCAAATCATAATAGGCCAAAAGAACCAAAAGAGAAACAAAACCAAAAGGAAACCTATAACCATACTCAACCATCAGAGGTAATTGACGCTAGATTATCCAACCCAATCCCTGCCGAGGGAGGGGGCGATATGGATTGGTAACATGTTTCTCAAAGTGAGCTAGCCATGATTCCAATTTCTCGAACTTCACTGCTAACAAATTTTTCCCCCTCTAAACCACCAAAATCCTTTCTCTGACATGGCATTGGAAGTAGTGTAGTTGATTAAGCGTGGTGATGATAGCCTCATGATCTTCCTTTTTGGTCCTATCATATGCTTCCAGATAATCTAGGATAGACTGTAACATGCCGTGAAGGGTTGTAGGATGAATCTGTCAACCAAAAATTGATCGCCTTGAAAGGCCTACATGCCTTGACCTGCTTCTTCGATCTTGCATGCCTGTCCCATGACTATGAGCCACAATCACTTCCTTGTCATCACTAGCTGAATGACCACCCCACCTAGAGCCCACACCACTCTTGCCACCTAGAGCTCTAAACGATGTCCGAACTAGAGCGTCAGTGATACATCCTCCTTGCTTGGATATTGCAGTATTCTTATTCCCCCGTGCAACCTCCAATGTGTTGTTTCAACCACATCAATTGGTCACGACGCCCATCCTCAAGGGTTGGGAATGAGAACTCTACAAAACTAGACACATTATTAATGCACATTAAGAGACCCCCAAGATGATACCTATTGCACCTCTCACACCCTTCTAACAAACCATGAACCAGAGCAAGCCTGATGCTAGCCTTGAATTAACCAACACTAGCCACCCTTGTGAAACTGATAGCCACCACACACAAGCCAATAAGAAGAATGAGTTGACTAAAAACAATTTCCACACCAGAAATATTAATGCCTCTTCCTCACAGCTGATAGGGTAATCACTAGGAAGCAGAGTCGTGGGCTAACTAAAGACACCCCAGGGCCCAGAACGCCGAGAGCCTAATGGAATCTAGAGAAAAAACCACCAAATTCCCTAGCGACCTTTGAGATTGAATCATAGTAACCTAATTGAGAAAACTTCTAGTTAAGCTTTTGTCCACACTTGAGAATTCCCAATCCAACACTTTGATACCTCCTTTACCAACAAAATTCCTCCCAGGGACCTAGTAGATGACACCCCAACAAGCATGTGTCGCAAAGGGCTAGGATAAAACCAAAGAGAAGAGTATGACCCAAAGGCTCAATATAGACGAAGTGCCCAAGAACCACCCCAACCAGAAAAAACATTTAGACATCAATCTACCAGCACCGCAAGAATGGACACTAAGACTAGCCAACCTATCTTACAAATTTCCTGCAACCCACTTACGGGTAAGACAAAATGGGCACAAACATATGAACTTGAATATTTTTATGTCCAATCACAGTGTAGGGAGCAATGATGTTGAAATCGCCACCACTCCATGACTAATTGAGGGAAGAAGAGCCCAGCCAAACTGTAGCAACTCATTCCAATATCAAACAAACTCCACTCAACAAACCGAATATAATATACACCAGCCCCAACATGCGCCATTAAACACCTTACCTTACCAGCATGAATTAAGTTGGAACGCGAATGAAGTCTCACACACGACACATATCCTTTCCCCTTACATCTTGCAAAATTATAATTCATATGTTCTATCCTCCTCCCCATCTACCAGATACAACCTATCCTTTCCCTCTCATCGATCATTTCTTGGTGATCGAAAACCCCATCAGGGAACCCTACTCATTAGCTACTATCTGGAAAAACTCATCTAGACGAGAGGACTGAAAACTAGAAGGCCAATCATGGATAAGTTCCTCGCTTTGATTTTCACTCCCCAATTGAAAAGCTTGTCGGGTGCTTGCTTCCCCTATATTCTCACATGTTCCATGACTACATAATCAAAGGAAGATAATTGGGAATGGATTTGATCACAGATGAGATCCAACCTCCAATTGTTAACCACCTTTTCTAGGGGATACCCATTGATAAGTTTTTGCAGCATGGAGTAACTATTTCATAATCTCCAAAGACCTGCAACTTTTCCAATCCCATCTCAATGGTAATTTGCATCCCCTTCTTGAGCACTAGAAATTAAACTACATTGTTGGTGGTGTTACTGCATGATGCAGCAAAGAATTTCACCACCTTCCCCACATCATTATAAATGAAGCCTCCTAAACCTACAAGGCCTCTATTTCCTCTAGATTGTCCATCAAACTTTAGCTTGAAGAATCCTAGCAGTGGCCGGAGAAAAGTATCTATTGCACTCCCCCTCATCGAGAGTGGGTAAGGACCCTCAGGGGATTAAATATGGGTTGAGATCTAGGTCCCTGACGATGATGATCTCACGATACTCAACCTTCCAATCCTCCTTAAATCAATGATTAACTAGGATAGATTCTTTGATATTGCACTTTCATACTTCCCAAACCAGGTCAAACCTGATGAATCCTGAGTGAAACACTGCCTAATTCCTGGCTTTCTAGAGATTCCAAAGGACAAATTCATAAGAGAGGCACCATGCTTTATTTACTATGGAGTTTTTGAAGAGCTTCCAACACCATAATTCTAGTGATTCTCTCAATTTGTTCTCAGATTGATCTACAACCTTGAACAATGTTAATATCAAATTCCAAAGGTCTACTACAACACAAAAAATGTTGAGGAGAAGATCTGTTGTTTCCTTAGTGCTAGAACAAAGTAGGTAGTGGTAAGGACTAAAAAATCCTTTTTTTTCGTATCTTATCCCACGTTAAAAGTTTTCCATGACTGACAAGCTAGAGGAAAAAGGTGACTTTTGGCCAGAGCCATGAGTACCAAATCCTTTTCCAAAAATGATCTTGCGCGAGATCCGTTGAAGTGCAAAGAATGGTATATGCTTCCTTGAGAGAGTACATACCTCGGGGAGGATGGCCCCATCTTATTTTATTAGGATCCCCACAATTTAGTATAGGGCCTTGCTAGAGAATTGAGGAAAATTCTTCCCCAGACTAGAGGGATCATGATCTGGCCAGTGCACATCAGACTTCCACTCTCTCCATTTTTCCGACTAGCTATTAGCCTGCCAAAAGTATTTAACTCGCACTGCCCCTAGTTGGGAGATGAATACCTGAATTTCCTTAAGGTTCTCCTCTTAACTTAGCTTGGGGTATTGAATGCAAGCCTCCTCACAATTTGTTTCCTGAAAACCATTCCTAAATTCCCATAAGCCATGATCCTTAATTATGTTCCTATTTTCTTTTTCCATAGTCTAGATAGAAGATCCACCCAACATATGTTAATGATCATATAGAGGGTCGAGATTACCAGTATGGTGATATTTGTATGACCAAAGTGTCTTCCAAATTTCTTGGCCACCTTGTAACCACCTCCACCATAACTTGGCACCAAGGGATTTTGATAGAGTCTGTGGATCCTTCACACCAATGTCATCGTGGGTCTTTGGCTTGCATAATTTTTCCCACACCAATAGAGTCCACTTCCTACCGATCTGTGCTCCCGACCAGAGGAATATCCAAAATTTTGCGATAATGTACTTCTAAATGCTTCGTAGGGCTAAAAGAGCTGAAAGATGATAGAGGGGGAGAGCTCGTAGAACTTCCTTTAAGAGATTTAATCTTCCATCTGATTTCAAAACCTTGAAACACCAAATAGGGATCTCCCATTCAATGTGATTCAATATCTATTTCTAACATGTCACTTTTATGGAGTTAGACACTAAGGGGATTCCATGATAAGTGCTTGGAAGCGATCCAATGGGAAAGCCGAGGGTCCTAGCCAAGTGCTTTTGAACCCTAGGATGAGTGTTGAAAATGAAAATATCACATTCTCCCCATTGATGTCTATTCTAGAGGCCTACTAGAACTCCTCGAGGAGGAAACCAAATTTCTAATATTCCGTTAAAATTGGCTTCCCGAATAGCATATTTAATCAACAATTTTTTGGTATGAAATTGGGGGAGCCTCCTAAGATAACCGTAGTCCCTGAAGATGACTGGTCTTGGAGGCTAGTTTGATGACTCTGCCCAACACCTCAGCTATAATAGTAAAAAGGAAAGGAGAGATGGGATCCCCTTGTCTCAATCCCCTTGAGCCTCAAAAAGGTCGAGAGGGAGAGACATTGGCTATGATGGAGCAAAAGGGTGTTTCAATCAATGATTTCACCCAAGATATCCATGAATGAGAGAATCTAAAAGAATCAAGAAAAGAAAGGAGATAGTTCCAACTTAGACGAGCATAAGCTTTAGACATCTCAAGTTTAATAAGCATACCTAGAGTTCTGGACGAATTTAGAGAGTGGAATACCTTATGAGCCACTATAATCCCATCCATAATCTATCCACCTTCCACAAATCCTATCTACTAAAGTTCGATGATATATTTCATTAGGGGTTTGAGACATCAGACTAGAATTCCTAAAATTATCTTATAAATAACATTCCATAAATCAATTTGTATAAATACAATCTGGTCGACGAGCAATCCTTTCTTTGAAATGAGTGTGAGGAAGTTGGCATTCAAACCTGACCAAATCATTTGGGTTCGATGGGATTTCTCAAGAAATTCATTTATTTCTGCCCTGAGGAAGTGCCAACCAACTTTAATGAACTCTGAGGTAAATCCATTAGGTCCCAAAGCTTTATTTTAAGGGAGAGCACAAACAAATTCTTCAACTTATGCATAATAATTCTCCCTCATGAGCACTTGATTCTAATATGTGAAAACTAATTTAGGGATACATTTTTGGGTCATAGAAATGGTTGCACTCCTCTCCACCCTTAGTTCCATAAACAAAGTTTTGAAATGGGAGATCAAATCCTCTGAAATTTCCTCATGATGGATAGTCATTGTCCTTTCGTGCCATTTAGGGAGAAAATATGGTTTACCAGTTGGTGCTTTAACATAGTTCTATGGAATAACTTCATGTTATGCTCCCCCTCATTGAGCCACTGGACTCTCAATTTTTTCCACCACAGGATTTCCTCCTGCTTGCTCCAAAGCATCTAGGACCTAACCCTTATGTGACTCAATAGTCTCTGTCCATGTAGGAATTTACAGGGTAAGTTCCTTAGATAGAACATCAAAGGACACCACTTACAAAAATATCACAGATCAATGCACTAGTATTCTTGACGTGGTTAAAACCCTCAAAGAGGGAAACCATCCACGCCCTGAGCCAACGCGGCCACTTCACGCAATTGATTAATAAAAGAAGGAAAATTTACACAAGCTTCTCTCATGAACGGTCACACTACAAATGACCCTCCATGTTCTCTAAATAGAGATCATGGGCCAATCGGGTGTTAAGCCATGGATCAAGTGTCATTAATAAAGAGGAGAGAATGAATCGTCAGAACACTTAATGTCTAGAACATATCGTGACCATCAAATTGTAAGTTACAAAAGTACATAATAAAGAAAAAATCATTATCGAACTCTACACTAGACCAAGTTATACTTAATCATTTCCTACGTGTCGGAATATCCTAACATCCCCCCCTAACAACAACTTGGGATAGGATTGAAGGATGTACAAATATGACACAATAGGATAAGGAAGGAGGCATTAGAGCCTATACCCCCTTAGTGACAACTTCCTGAACTCAAACCATAAATCGAAGTTCAGTAAACTTCGCCTCTGTGAGAGCCTTTGCAAAGATGTATGCAACTTGATCATCCATTGAACAATATTGCACTTCAAGAACACGGTCATGAATGAGCTTTCTAATGAAGTGCATTTGTAGTTCAATGTGTTTGTTATGTTGATCTTGGACTGGATCTTTCCATAGTTGAATGGCACTTTGATTATCACACCAAAGTGTAGGCAGATGTTGCTGTTAAAAGCCAAACTATGACAGGATTCGACGAAGCCACATGGATCCCTTACTATCTTCTATGGTGCCACGATACTTTGCTTTTGCTGAAGAAAGAAAAATGGCACTTTGTTTCTTGCAAGCCCATGTAATGGGTCTAGAACCAAGAGTGAAGACATAACCTGCAGTACACTTCTGATCATCAGGGTCACCAGCCTAATCGGAATTAGTGAAACCAACCAATAGAGGAGATGCTTCTACACTGTAATGAGTCCCAAACTAAACTATACCTCGAACATAACAAAGTATTCTTTTATCTGCTTTCCAATGACTTTCACGTGGTTTTTTCATAAACTGAGCAATAAGGCCAACAACAAAGGAAAGGTCAAGATGAGTATGGGTCATATACAAAAGTTATCCTACAAGCTGACGGTAAAATGTAGCATCAACTTCAGGGGAAGTACAAGTGACTTAAAGTTTGGCTCCAAACTGAAAGGGAGAAGGCGTTGGATTTCATTCTTCCATGTGAAAATGGTGTAGAAGATCACAAGCATACTTGGACTGGCAAAGGGAAATAACTTCCTTGGTTTGCAAGACTTGAAGACCAAGAAAATAATGCAAATTTCCTAAGTATATCATTCCAAACTTCTTTTTAAGGCTGGACTTCACATGGTTTATATGGTTGGGATCAATACTAGTAAGGATAAGATCATCAACATAAAGAAGAAGAATGATAAGATACTTACCCACTTTCTTGGTGTAGAGAGTATTGTCAGAATGACACCTAGAAAATCCAATATCTAAAAGAAAGTTATCCATTTTGGCATACCAAGCCCGAGGGGCTTGCTTGAGACCATAAAGGGATTCCTTAAGCTGACATACAAGGTTGGAATCTGTTTGTATAAATCCAGGAGGTTGCTCCATATATATTTCTTCATGTAAGTCCTCATGCAAGAAAGTGGATTTAACATCCATCTAATGAACTTCCCATTTGAAATAGGAAGCAAGGGAAATAACAAGGTAGATAGAGTTCATTTTGGAAATATGGGAGAAGGTTTCAGTATAGTCAATACCTCCAACTTGTGAAAAATTTTTAGCAACAAGACGAGCTTTATGTTTATCAACTTTTCCATCTGGTCCAAACTTGGTTTTGTAAACCCATTTGCATCTAACAAGTCTTCGTCCTTTTGGAAGAGGAACAAGATCCCATGTATCATTTTCCAATAATGAACGATATTCTTCAGTCATAGTTGCATCCCAATCTGGATTTCCTGAAGCTTCTCCAAAGGTGTCAGGATCATAATTCGTTGAAGCTTGAGACAATAAAGAAGAGGCTCTATCGAACTGAGAACATGTACGTTGTTGATCGGTAGGATCACCTACAAGATCACCTGCTACATATCGAGTAGCACACACCCATTTTCGAAGCTGAGGAGTTGAAGGAGGATCTTGATAAGGCGGGGGAGGATTGTCATCCTCGTTGTCATCATCTGTAGAAGAAATATTTTTAGAAGTAGAAGGCATAAAGAGAGGTGGCACATCCACCGAGCTAGGCTCGTAGGCCTATATATTTTCAGCAAATTTTTCATCTCTTCTAATGATAACATTCTTGGACTTAAGTGGAATAAGTCTATATCCTTTGACATCTTCAAAATATCCAACAAAAGAACATTTTTCACTCTTAGGTTCTAAATCTTATGTTTCTCATCTGGAATATGGGCCCATGCTTCACTTCCAAAAACATGAAAGTGACTTACATTTGGTTTAATTAAGCTCCATGCTTCTTCTGGAGTGATATTCTTTAAAACCTTCGTAGGAGTGCAATTTACTATGTAATTTGCATAGTTAATTGCTTCTGCCCAAAAATTAAGACTAAGTCCTTTAGATTGAAGCATGCAATTAGCCATTTCCTTTAAGGTGTGATTCTTCTTTTCATCTACGCCATTTTGTTCTGGAGTATATGGAATAGTATGTTTCATTCTCCACCATTATCATATCTTAGCTTAAGAATTTGATGTCCAGGTTGTTTCTCATCATAGGCCTTAAAGGTCAAGAACATGTTAAATACTTCACTCTTGAGTTTTAAGAAGTATACCCAAGTGCATCTGGAGAAATCATCAATGAAAGTTAAGAAATAATTGTAGTCAGAGAATGAAACAAATGGAAGTGGACCACATAAATCACTATGCACAAGCTATAAAGGGGCTGAGGCATGCTAAGACTTGATGTTTTTCAAGTACACATCCGGAACAAACACCATCTCTCCAAGATACCATAGGAAGACCAGTGACCATATTTTATTTACATAGATTTTGAAGGGACTAAAAGGTTAAGTGACCAAATCGCTCATGCCAAAGTTTTCTCGCTTCATCATTATGAGAAAAAAATATCGAGTGAAGAGTTGATGATCCAAAGTTGTTAAACTTATACAACCTTGTAGAATCATCAGCAATGCCAGTAGCTAAAATCTATCTAAGATCTCTTAGGTCCTTCATTACAACATCATGAGGTGAGAATTCAATGATTTTACCTTTACCTGAATGAGTTATCTGATATATAGATAGAAGGTTGCAGGATAAGGTTGGAACACATAATACATCATTAAATTGATGATTGTCTAGATGAATAGATCCAATCCCTAGAAGACTAAGAGATTTATCATCACCAACATATATATTTTTGGTGTTACTATCATTTAAAGAAGAAAATATGGCTTTGCTTTTGGCCATGTGATAATAAGCTCCAGAATCAATGGGCCACTCATGAGAATGAGAAGAAGAAGATACATTTAGTGCATAACCAGACCGTGATGCTTGATCACCACATGCAAAAAGTGAAATTCCTGAAGATTAAGTTGAAGTTAAAGAGTGTTCCAAATGGATGTTATGCTTCATCATTGCTGCTTCCAAGGCTTCCATCTTCTTAAAGTATTTGGATTCTAAGTGGCCATCTCGATTACAAAAGTTGCAATGTCTATCAATCTTCTTCCCTTTGTTTTTGATTTGCCTTATCATTTTGTTGAATTGATTTTTCATTTTGAGACTGAAATTGCTTAGGACTCTTGCTTGGTTTAGGACCATTCCTTTTAGGATACTGCTTCTTAGGATTCTTTGAATTTGGTTGACGTTGGGTGGCTAAGGATTTCTTAGAAGAGTTTCCAAGATTAAGAAGACCAAGATGTAAGATTTTTTCTTGTTCTCTTATTAAAGAATCACGAAAGGCATCAAAATAGGGGGACTTGTAGTCTTGTCCTTGAGAAATAAAGGCTTCCCTAGTAGAATGGAAGGTGGAAACAAACACAGAGTAGGTTGGTCCCAAGTTAGTAAGAATGGAATAGATAAGGCTACCATCTTATTTCTTAACCTTAACACCTTCCAAGAGAAGTCTACGGGTCTTGAACTTAGACAAAAAATCTTCAACGGAATAAAAATTATTGGGGTCCAACGTAAGAAACTCATTTTCGAGTTGATGGGCTATAATTTCATTTTTAATTCCAAAATCTTAGTGAGTTGTTTTATTGCTTCATTAGAGGTATCAAGTTATGTGATATTGAATCTAAGGTCTGGAGAAATAGATATCCCTATCAACCCACATGCTTGATCTTGCCTATTTTCCCATTTTGTTGCCTTATCTTCATCTTTAGGTTTAGTGTCTTGGCGTGAGGCTATTCTGTAAAGACTTTTACTTCTAAGTAAATCCAAAACGTAGGACCACCATTGGAAGTAGTTGGTGTTGTCAAGAATAACTTGGTATGGACTTTCCATTTTAACATAAACTGAAGCTATAAATACTGAAACTAAGAGTTCCAATGGAAAGATCTCGAAAAATTAAGCCGATTAAAGGAAAACGGCTCTAAAAATGTCTTTCAGATGAAGAAGTTATGGCTTTTTGAAGAAAAGTTGTTGAAGATGTCGACGAAGTGCGTAAATGTGCGAAGTGAATGATAATGTTATATTTAAAAAAAAAATCCCCCTTCTTTCCAAACTTAGTCTAGTTAGCTCACTTAAAAAAAAATTATGTGGCCCACTTTTATAAATAAGTGAAACTCACTTTTGCAATGGTACTTTATGAGCTACCCACTAAATTGTATCTTAATAAAAGATAAAGAAACTTTAGAATTATAAGTGATTCACTTTTTATAATGGGTGAGAACACTTTTAGTTAAAGTAATTTTAAAACATAAGTTATGTGTTTTTTGAAAAGGTAACTCAACAAAAAGAGAGACTTGAACTCAAGATCTCTATTCTCATAGAGTAACTTTGGACCAAGTGAGCTAGTTTGAAAGGTTAGTAATTCTTGGAAAAGAGGAATGGATTTTTTTTATTATTTTTTTTAGTCACTGAAGCTTTGGGGTGCATGCTTACTTGAAAGAGCCTTTTTTCCTACAAAAAAAAACCACACAACCCAACATGGACATACATAAAAAACCAAACCTTATGGCTTGAAGTTAGCTTTGTTGGAAACTAAATTTTTTCCCCAATGTCTCTGATTTTCCGAGATCACACTAAGACGTGGCGAAAAAGAGCATACACATGAGAAAAATCATTCATTTTTGTTTCTGATTTTCCCAGATCGTACAAAGTCATGAGGAAAAGGGCATACACAGAAATGAAATATATAGATCCAGTAATAAAAAACAAAGAGATAAATCAACCGAAATAAACAAAGAGATAAATAACTAAAACTGCAAATAAAGGCTGTATACCTCCAGATTTTAAAAATGACGTAGCTAGGGCTACCGGAAACTTATTTGCGTGAAATGAAAGGGGCTCCTCACTAGAACATATGCTCTTAACACAATAGAACATTCCTCTCGGTCCGAAAGCAGTTAGAAACAATAGATCTAGGAAACGACAGTCGAATGCAGTTGTATTGGCTTCCAATTTGGATCACTAATGGATGCCGCCCTCAAATAGATATGATACCATGTAGGAATTTGCAGGGTAAGTTCCTCAGATAGAACACCAAAGGATGCCACTTACATATAGATCACAGATCAATACACCAGTATTCTTGACATGGTTAAAACCCTTAAAGATGGAAATAGTCCACAACATGAGGCAACATGACCACTTCAGGCAGTTTATTAATAAAAGAAGGAAAATTTACATAACCTTCTCTCATGAATGGTCACACTACAAATAAACCTCCATGCTATTTAAATAGAGATCATGGACCAATCGAGTGTTAAGCCATGGATCAAGTGTCGGTAATGCTGAGGAGAGAATGAACCGTCGGATCACTTAATGTCTAGAACATATCATTACCATCGTATTGTAAGTTACAAAAGTACACAGTAAAGAAACAACTTTACCTAACTCTACACTAGACTAAGTTATACTTAACTATTTCATACATGTTGGAATATCCTAACAGTCCATCCTTCTAAGATAATCATCTATTGGAATACCTGCATTTCGCCCTCCAATGCCCATTTTCCTTTATGAATATTGCCAAAATTAGAGTGATTTGAATATTTTATCATTTTATTGAGCTCCTTCAACTTCAACTAGAAAGTATCCATATGGCTTTGCCCTGATACCGTGATGTCCTTCCATCATTCCTATAACATTATTATGAAATCAGG
>APFE030700342.1:0-27659 GCA_000404065.3 Pinus taeda | reverse complement strand
TCAAAATGCCTTTTGGGTTGAAAAATGCAGGAGCTACCTTTCAAAGGGCAATGGATATTTCCTTTTCCAAAGAAATCCGTGATTTCCTTGTCATCTACTTAGACGACCTCACACCTTTCTCAAAGTCTGACCAGGAACATTTGAAACATCTGAGGTAGATATTCACAACTTGCAGGAAATATGGAATTTCCTTAAATCCCAAGAAATCCCTGTTTGGATTGGAAGAAGGCAAGTTATTAGGTCATATCATTTCAAAGGATGGCATTAGGATTGACCCAGACAGAATACAGGCCATCTTGCAAATGCCCCACCCAAGAAACATCAAAGAATTACAAGCATTCCTGGGGAAGATTAACTTCCTCAGGAGATTCATCCCAAATTTGGTTGAATTAAGCAGATTACTAAATAACATGCTGAAAAAGGATTCAAAAGTGAAATGGACAGTAGAAGCAAATCAAGCTTTTGAAGGAATAAAGCTGGCCCTTACCCAAACTCTAGTCTTAACAAATCCTCAATTTGAGAAAGAGTTGATCATTTTCTCTTTTGCTTCCCAACATACTATTGCTGCTGTCTTATTATAGAAGGATGACCAAGGAAATGAGAGACCTATTGCATTCTTTAGTAGAGCTCTCAGAGATGCTCCCCTAAAATACCAGATCATGGAAAAGCAAGCATATGCCTTGGTCAAAGCCATCAAAGACTTTAGAATCTATATCCTATACTCCCATGTTATAGCTTATGTACCAAGTCCCATTGTCAAAGATATACTCACTCAAGAGAATTTGGAGGGCAACCGAGGAAAATGGATTGCCAACATCTTAGAATTTGACATTGAAATAAAACCTACAAAGTTGATAAAAGGGCAAGGTTTGGCTAAATTAATGTCTGAAACAAATTTCCAAGCCTTGGACATCAACCAACTGGACAGTGAACCGGAGCTGGCGACTCCAAAGATCAATGTAGCCTTTGAACAATCCCTGTGGTATTTTGATATCTGTCATATATTGCAAAACCTGTGTGCTCCCCCAGGATTGTCCAGAACTAAATGTAGGTTCTTAAAAATGAAAGCCTCAAGATTTTGTGTCATAGATGGCAATTTTCTTTGGAAAAACCATGAGGGTATATTGCTAAACTACTTAATTGAAGATGAGGCTAACAATGTCATAAAGGAATTTCATGCAGGTGATTGTGGTGGACATTTGTAATGGAAGTCCACTGTGGATAAAATACTAAGGGCTGGTTACTATTGGCCCACTCTGTTCCCTGATGTAAAAAGTTTCACCACTTCATGTCATAAGTGTCCAATATTTGAGGGAAAGAGAAAGTTACTACCACTCCCTTTGAGGCCTATTGCAACAAAAAGACCTTTTCAGCAATGGGGTTTGGATTTCATTGGGGAAATCCATCCCTCATCCTCAGGCCAGCATAGATGGATCCTCACAGCCACAGACTACTTCACCAAATGGATTGAGGCCATCCCTTGTAGACAGGAAAATGATTCAGTAATCATTCAGTTTTTGGAGAACAACATATTGTCTAGGTTTGGTTGTCCCAACAAGATAATAACAGACAACGTTGCTGCCTTCAGATCCAAGAAAATGGTGAATTTTTGCCACAAATTTCATATTACTTTGGGTCATTCCACTGCCTACTACCCTCAAGGAAATGGCCTAGCTGAGTCATCAAATAAAAGCTTGATAAACATCATCAAGAAGGTGTTGGAAGAAAATAAGAAAAATTGGCATAAGAAACTTGTAAATGCCCTATGGGCAGATAGACTAACCACCAAGAGATCCATTGGTTTCAACCCATATGAGTTAGTCTATGGATTGGAAGCCAAATTTCCTTCATCACTAGGGGTTCCTGTTATGAAACTGCTTCATGAAAGTCAAGCTGAGCCAAATGACATGCAAAGAAGGGTCAATCAGATAATATGTTTGCAACAAACCAAGGACCAAGTTTACAGCAAAGTACAAGTTCTCCAAGAAAAGTTAAAGAAAGCTTTTGATAGAAAGACTAAAGCTGAAGATTTCAGCACAGGTGACAAAGTCCTCAAGTGGGACTCAAGAAGGGAAGATAAAGGGAAACATGGAAAGTTTGATTCTCTTTGGAGAGGACCATTTATTATCCAAGCAGTCCAAAGAAACAACACCTACTTCCTAAAAAATTTGGATGAAACTGACTTAAATGAATGTCCTGTCAATGGCAGGATGTTGAAACATTATTTTGACTACTTTCCATGCATATAGCAGGGTCTTTACTCATGTACATAATTAGTTGTATATATTTCCTTTCAGCATATTAATAGTTCAGTTCAAAGATTGCTGCAAATAAGAAGAAAAGAGGCTTTATATTCTAGAAATTCCACATAGATGAAAATATCCAGTTTTGAAGTACAAAGAGAAAGTTTTCAAGTTTTGATAGGAGCAGTCAAGGGCCAAGGCATTCTGACCTGCTGTTCTTGGTCTTTCAAAGAAAATCCATCCCCAAGTGGAGCCATTGTTAGCTACCTATACCAATAGGTTTCATTTTTCATGATTGGCAAGGGAAGTACCAATATTATCTACTTTGGTGATGCAAAGATCTCATATTCTTGTGGAAGAAATATACTTGTTTGGTTAATGCTGCCCTACTTCTGGATGGGTGATCCAACAGCCTAAGCCGGGTCATGCCATGTTTCAATTTTTGTTGTAGATTAGAGAAAGGAACCTGTCCAAACAGCTCAATCTTGGCAGGTAAAGTAGATAGGTAGTGAAAGAAGGTTCCCAACTTCTTAATCTGGGGCCTTGGAAGCAATAAGGGTAGCCTTAGATAGAAAATCAAAATAAAGCCAAAGATAAAGTAAAGGCACAAAAGGGTTTGCAAGTCTAAGTGCACCCTCCTTGGAGTAACAAAAAATGCTAGGAAATAGAGTGGGTAGGTAGATGGGGTTGCAGAAAGCATGGTTTGTGACATTTCACTGACCTAAAGGAAAGGCAAAAACAGGATGCCAGTGCAGATGTTCTGATTCACTGCAGTGTTACAACAAATGAAGCATATCTAACTTCCAGTTTTCCCCATCTCCTTTATAACTAACATTCCTATGCCACCCAACTTCACAAAGAAGATCCAAGTATTTTGTTGGCTCTAGCTTCTTTAGTATCTACATTCCTTGTGCAAAATTCTTCTCATTTTGATCTACTTCCTAAAAGACTAAGTCAATTTCATACAGACTCAGTATTCCCCCCCATCCACCTCTTTCATTCATATTAACTACTAACTTATTACTATCTAACTCCCCATACCCCTATTCCCCTTTTACTATGTAAAAATCGCAAAAAACCCAAAAAATCTAAGTATCCCCGCCCCCGAGCATTATAGCTCTAACTGTGATTTTGAAGGTTTTCATGCGCTAAAAAACATTTGAGTGCAACCCACAGAGCGCCAAAAATTAATCCTAGGGATTAATCCGAGATTTGCTCGGGTTAATAGCCTTAAACCCGCTTTTTGACTATAAACCTTTGCAAAACCAAATTAACCCGCATATGCCGAAAACAACCCGGAAAACCCACTTTTCCAAAGTTTCCGCCGAGCGCGATTTTCGAAAGAAAATAATATTTAATTCTTCCCACCTCAAATATCGCCCGCGCACCTTATCGCTCCATCAACCATCGGATCTAGGCCCTCCCATCCGACGCCCCGCATCGCATCGGACGGGCATTAGCGTCCGAAGGATACGCTCCGAGAAACTGTCAGAGGGTGACGTCAGACCTTCACCACACATCACCCCCTAGACTCTCTCGGAGCGCCCTCTGACAAAACCGTGGCCGTATAGAGGGCGCTCCGAGAAAACCCGCTTACCGCTTTGTTAAACCACCTACCCACGCCAGCGCCACGACCCGCCCACGTCACGTCCGCTTGGCACCCTGTCAGCATCCCCGACCACCCGAGCTCCGACGTGGCCGCCACCCGTGCAATCCCCGTGGACCACTCACAAACTGCCACGTCACCTGATGATGTCATGCTGACATCACTCGACCGTGACCCCACCTGATGATGTCATGCTAACGTCATCCAAAAAGCGCACCAATGAGCCAAAAGTCCATATTTAGCCATTTTTTCGTGTTTTTCTCATTTTTCTCACTGAAAGAACCAGCTCTCCTCTGCAGGAGAATTACGTCCACTGCCGCCAACCTGCTGAAATCATCCTGAAGAGTGCTACCGCCTACAACCCACTTGCACTTGTCACCATTACCGGCAATTCACCAGGTATTTACCCAGTGCATCCTTTCAGAGCTAAGTTACGTCCATGTTTCTCCTAAACTAAACTCATAAGAGTGAAACAAACCTGTTTTTTCCATTAATTCCCAGATAAACTAGCTTTCCCCATAGTTGCAGGGTCTAAATTCACCTGCTGAACCTATATATATCTACCCTTCCCCAAATTCCCATTGTGTCCGCGCATTCGTGGACTGTAAACCTAAAACAACACAATTCACCAGGGAAGCTGAGTTGCCTACTCCTACAAACTATCAAAATTACTCTTGTTAAGCATTCTGCACTATTACCACACCTCATTACCCTTTTGCCTCTGCAAAATTAACCCTCTGTGTCATCCTGCCCGCTAAAACCAGTTCAGCACCAAGTCATAACCACTACTTAGCCATGGAGACGCCACCAATAGTCCTAAATATTCAACCTCTGAATGCCCCACATAGAGAGCTAGAGTGGAAAGCCCTAGGTGACAAAGATTACCAGATGTTAGACTCAATGCCCATGACAGCTAAGTTCAATATTCAGCTGATGAATGAATTCAAGGCCCAGCATCTCAGTGGGACTGACACCTTGGGAATTTGGGATTCCCATATACTCATCTACAACCTCCCTCAAGTTAATCTGCTGCCAGACTTGATAAAACAATGCATGTCAAGTTATGATCCTAGCCAAAGAGCTGTCCTCAACCCCTCAGGCTCAGTACTATTCCAAATCACCCCTGAGACTATCAATGAAATGCTGCACTTTCATACTACCAAGCCCCTTACTACTCTCTCCCTTCAGGACCTGATAACAAAAGGGGGCAGCTTGTCCAGGGATCAGATTTCCAAGGTTAACCAGTTTTTTTTTCAGCCTGAATATCAATCTATGACTGCTTCCCTTCCCATACCATATCCATATCTCAATGAGCTGGGGAAAACGATTGTAGATTTGATCAGTTACATCTTGGGTTATGGGACATATGAGGATGTGGACGAAACCATCATAGATATGCTGTCCATTTTCTCCCCAGGGATGCCTCCTGCTGTGCATTATGACTTTGCCACTTACATTTCCAATAAGATTCATGAGCAATTTATGAATCTAGAGAGGGAGAAGGTGTTTAAATACATCAGGTACATCTATCATCTATTCTTATTCTATCAGCCTGATGCCTTCCCTGTCCCTCTGAAGAAGCTAGACAACCAGGGACGCCCTAGGTCGGTTGTGTTTTGGACTGCAGTCTGTCATCTTCTGCCTTATTCACCATACACCTATGTGAATTTATTGATCTATTCTTCATCCAGCTATGCCTTGTTGTTGGGTGCCCCCCTCAGATTGACAGAAGAAATGCCGAGAATCCTTCATCTTCAAAGGCATAAACATCGGTGATTGTCTTTTATACCACCTCCATGTAATCAGAGTATATGGCGTGAGCTAATCCTTATAGGTTACCAAAATATTTCCCATGAGCTCTTTGCCCTGGAGTATTTCAGGCAGTTTGGAAATCTGACTTTGTCCATTTCCAAGCCAAACAAGAAGGTGCAACTGAAGGTAAAGAATCAGCTGGGGCCCTTCTTGTACAATAAGAAGGAGGAAGGATGGAAGGAAGCTGATAGGATCCTAAAGACCCTCAGACTTCAAACCAGCTTTAAGTGGGTGCCTTATGACCCCAATCACTTCATTTCCCTTAGGAGAATAAAGTATAAATTGGGGGGCTATGTTCATGTGAAACTGCCCCATGTTGAGAAGTATGCCAATTCCCTAAGCTGGAAAGAAGGCACCTTAGAAGAGCCAATTTGTCAAGAAGAAATGCTAAGGAGAGAAACAAGAAAACTTGAGAAAGAGGCTGACTTGGAATCTTGTGGGCAGGTTTCTTCCGCATATCAAAGGAAAATTGGAGCAGCTCCCTCATCATCCACAGCCCAACAACAAGTAGTCGGAGTTTCCCAACAAGAAACTAATAAAGGCAAGGGCAAGGATGTGGAGCAGGAACAATCACCTCCTAGAGCACATCAACAAACAGAGGAGCAAATAGACAAGGAGGTAGAGCAGCAACTAGACCAACAACAAGAAGAGCAAGAAAAACAGCAAGAAGAGCCTCAAGAAGAGGGCAGCCTATGCAACAATGAAAAATGGCTGAGGCCCCAGCACCTACTGAGAAACAAGCCCAACAGAACATACCATCAGGGCAAGAGAAGAGAGTGGAGACTTCAGTACTCCAGACTCCACAAAAAGTGGAAAAAGGAAAGAAAAGAGACAGAGAGCAGGGGACTCCCCTTACAACGTCCACTAATCAAGGGGAGAAAAGGCAAAGATTAAATCCCCTCTCTGAAGAAGAGATGCTTATGGGGAAATCAGTGATAATGGGCCCACCAAGAATGGAGGTATCAGCAAGTTCCTTTCAGCGGGAACCAGAGAGAAATCTTGGAGGAAAGGTCAGCTCCTCAAGCAATCAAAGAAAAGTAGAGGGGAGCATCAAACAATAGTTCACTGACATTAAAAGAAGAAATGATCCACTCAGGCTCCAAATCTACAATCAGTTGTTGAAGATGGCCCCCACAAATCAGCAGAGGCTCATGGCAGCCTATGACATTTCAGAAGGAAAAATGACCATGAGTCATTTCAGGCCCACCACGGTGCAGCCACAGTCAGCTGCAAATTACATAAGAACCAACCTGGAGGTTCTTGCAAAAGACATTCACCCGATGGACCAAATAGAACTCCATAAGCAAACGGGTGAAATGGTCTATGCAACGTTGGCAGACAAGACAATGTTAGCAAAAAGGCTGGAGAACAGCCTAAATAATACAGCTGCCCAACTAGAGTTAGAGAAGGCATCCTCCTTGGCCAAACACAACAGGATCAAGTCTTTGGGAGACATAATTATAGAGCTGGGGCATGACCCCAAGGATCCCAAAGCAATAAAATCACTGTTGAAGATGAGGGATGCAGACCTGGCAGCCCTAAGAAAGAAACTAAAACTCCCAGCAACCATTCATCCCCAAATAGATGAGGTTGCTCAGCAGAAGCAAGAATAGGAAATAGCTACATTGCTGGTAGCACTGCACAAACAACTTGTGCAGACAGAAGGGAGACTGGAGGACACTGAGGCTGCACTACAGGCATCCCTACAGCAGAAAGAGGGAGGTCAGACTTCTCAGCCCCCTCCACAAGTTATTAACCTTGAGGAGCCTCCAAAGACCACTCCTCCTCACACAGAAGCAGCAACATCATCGTCCACATCAGCAGCAGCACCGTCCACATCAGCAGCAACACCATCAACATCAAAAGCAACAGCCTCTACAGAGCAAGCTCCAAGCTTGGACATGCAGAAATTGTTAAATGAGGTCCAGGCCCTAGAGGCCCAGATGACAGAACTAAATGGAGCCAAGGATGAATTGGCCAAATTAAATGAAAAATATGATAAATCAAAGCAGAATGTGGCTGAGAAAGGGAGAGAAATAAAAACTCTCAAGGAAAGAATCAAAGAGCTAGAGAAGGAGCTCACCCTTGACAAAGTCGTGGGTGAGATCAGAAGAGTTTTATGGACCCACATTGGTGAATCAATAAAGGACCAATGGCAATGTATTGAAACCATACATGAGCAAATGGAGCTCATAGGTAAAGCACAAAAGGAAGTGCATAGAGCAAGGGCATCTCTAGGCAGTATGCCTGAGGTAGCCAATAGATTGATCAATGTGCTAAATAACAGGACAGGCCCTCAGCTGGCAGCAATTGGGATCACCAGCAAGACAGAGACCATCCAGCTAGTTAAGAGGGTCCTCACACTGAAAAGCCTAGTACAGACATTGGACAGAAGGAGCCAAGATATGCAAACAGAGGTACACAGGTTCATGGACAAATTTGCTGCATTACAGGGCAGAGGTCTCCCCAGCTTACTCAACAGTGCAGGAAAACTTTTATCACATGAAGTTTATGCTAAGAGGGTGAACACATTTGCTGCAAATCAGATTAGCCAAGGATCAAGCAGCTCGCAGGATACAGGGCCAGCATCTGGTCAAAGTCTCTTTGACAGAATAGAAAATCTATTCTTCATTATGAATGAGATTAACCATCTGTTTGAAACGCCTCCAAATTTCTACAAATACACAGAGGCAGATGAGACTATGGAGGCAATTTTGAGGCATCAATTGCCTACACAGGATTGGTGGGCCTCCATGATACAATTGTTATTATAAACAAGAGGCTTCATATGAATTTTGTCATCAAAATACATAAGTTATCACCTTCAGAAAGTGTGATACACATACTATGACAGAAAGGTGGAATGAGCCACCTCAACATGAAGATTCAGCCACCAGGAACAACAACGACAGCTACAGGTGGAAGGGCCGAGAAAAAGCTTCAGCATGATAGAGCACAAAGACACATCATTCACATCGGTCAGCATTAAAAGTAGAAACGCTCAACCGACTCAGCCTCCTCCAAAGGTCAAAAGAGGCCTGACAGCATTGAAGACCATTTATTTTACATTTATAGTAGCAATAACTTTCTTATCTGATATCTGTAAAAGTTGGTGAGCACAGTTAATTTATCAAATGACTCAGCATTGAGATATTTTGTAAGACCTATTGTATATATACCCCCTCACACACATTGCCAAGGGGTTGGTGATTATTGTTTTTTGGTTGTTTCTCTTTTGAAGAACTGAGAACTTGGCTGTAACCTTTAGAAGGATGTGATTAATAAAGCTTGGAGTTTACAGGAACTGAGTCTTACTGGTGCTTGCTGTGATTGGAACCATTGAATACTACAGGATTCTAGTGCTATGATTTGATATAATAAGTGTTTCTCTATCTCTGTTAATTTTTCTGTTATTTATTTTAACTCATTCCTCTGACATGTTAGTCTGAAACTAGGAAAGAAAGAAAAAGAATAGCTCAGGATTTGTCCATGGAGACACCCTGATCTCAATATAATTTCACTATAAATGTTTTCATTGCTTTCAGCTGTTTAAATTGGAATTCTTAATTGCTCCAATAAGCTCTGAATACCTCACAGTCACTATTCGGTAATTCATTTATGATACTAAGTAGGGATTGTCGTTCAAATTCATGTCACACTGTTGGTAACTCCATATCTCACTAAATTGGAAATTATATTAGCAGTAGCTATCTAGCCCGACAGTAAAACTTTCTCCATCACAGGCACCAGAACCACCTCATTCTTCTGACTCCATATGCCCAATGGATTAGCATCTTCTGAACTCTTCATGCCCTTCTTACAACAAAATTCCATCAACCAAAGTCTCAAACATAAAACTGAAACTTTAAACTAGCCCAAGATACTCACAAGGCATAGCTGAAACTCAAAGAGAGAGCCCTCTCTGATTATAGATAGGCTAGGATCTATAATCCAAAGGTTGGTTAGTGGTTACCCTGGCCGTATTCCCTTGGGAGTCACAGGGAACAACCTGGGTGTTAACAAATACCATAAAAAATTAAGTGAGTTATGATACCAAAAAAGGGAGATAAAAATAGAACAAAATGACACCTTCTTGGACCAATTAGCAAATTGAGCACTTTAAATTTGTTGTCATACAGATGCAAAAGTAAATTTCTCCTTAATCTAGTATAAAGAATTGCCTCCACTAAGGGTACCACATCATTAAATATTCCTAATTTTTGAAAGATAAAACTCAAAGCATCATGCTCAAAGCATCTTAAAACCATTATCCAAGAAATAAAATGATGAGTTTTAGGGAAATATAAAGATAACCAAGTAAATCATAGTATGCAATTAACTTTAATACCATAGCCATGGCCCTATTGCCTGCAGGTGTCTATAACCTTGGCAGGGATGTCTTTTAACCCAGTGAAATCCCTGTGACCCACTTACTAGATATAGATTCAGAGTTATCTTATTTGACTTTTTTAAAATTAGATGAAGGCTGTTGTCCTGGCTTGGTAACCGGCTGATGGCAGTGCCACTCACAAGAAATAACACGGATGAATAAGTCGACTTGTGATGAGACCTCCTGTCTTCTAGCTTTTCAGCTGAAAGCCATTACTCTGGCTTGGTGACGAGTAGCAATAATGTCATGCATGTTAGGTCTCATGATTGTGGTAGGTCGGCTCATCACAAGACCTCTTATCCTCCCCTAAATATTTCATAAATTCTGATTGTGATTAACCTTAAAGGTTACTTAAAAAGTGGGGAGACATATCTACTCTTAAGAGTACGGGATGGCGTGAAAATTTTTTAATGACTAATCATCATTAGCTAGTTCCTCTACCTTAAAGACTTATTACAAATATCCCAGATAATGACTGAAAGATTCTTTAAGTGAATAATGCCAGCGTTCTCATGAATAACTTATTATGATATTTACAAGAGTGGTCCACCATAGGGGCCTCTCCAATAGTACCCTCTTAGGGAAACTAAAAATATATATCTCATATGACAACTTCATTAGAGTGGTTAATCATGGTTACTTTTGAAAAATCATGAGGTATTAGATTGAATCATACTCAACAAGATTTGTCACAGATGTGTTTGTTAAAGACTGATGTGGATTAAAAGCAGTTTCGGTGGCTATGCTTTGAAAGTCAAAACCCCAACTGCATTGTTGTAACAACTTTATTCATGGCATTTATTTATTCTTCTACCCTACTCTACCCTAAGAAGCTAAAGACTCCCTTTTAAGTATAGTAGAACTTCCAATGCAACCAAGTCCGCAACAAAATGCTGATTATACTCACACTTAGCTTTAAAGAATAGACTTCAAGACATACCAAAGCGTGACAAACCAATTGCTTCAATTGATATGGTACCAAGAGTTTCCGAATGATGAGGAAATAAGGTGGCTTGATGACTGCTCAAAACCACTATTCGATGAAATCCACATATGTATGATTCTCCAACTGATGCAAGTCTTCCACAATTTGATAGTCACTCTCCTGGAGGCACAGAGAATCTGGTGAAAGAAAAAAGATAAATCCCTCAAATTCAAGCTCAAATATTTGATTTTCAAACTTACAAGAATGGTTCAGATATTCTAGGGTTTTGAGCTTCAACAACATTTTGAGAACAAGTTCCAATGAAATATTTCTCCTCTAGTGGTCTTTGAATGATAACTTCTCGGGGTGAATGTTCAGCAGTAATGGGAGAAGTTTCCAAATTCATTCCCTTTCCAAACATGGAAGATGTAGTATTCTGTTCAACATGGGAATCAACCGAAAGAATAGGTGGTTACAACTGCTGTGCAACCTCATGGTTTAAATTAGGGTTTATGATATGGTTTGGGCTAAGGTTTTGGTCAATACATGGACTAAGACTTGGGTTTGGATTGGGATTCGGGTTTGGACTAGGGTTAAGTCTAGGGTATGGACTATGGTTAGGGTACAGATTAGGGTTTGAATGAGAGCTAGGGTATGGGTAAGGATAAGGATAAGGGGTAGGGTATGGATTGAGACTAGGATAAGGTTGCACATGCGGCTAATACCATGGGGGAGGATAACTTAATGGTGCATTAGAAAGAAATTGTGCTTGTTGTTGGTGCTCATATGATTGAATTTGCATGGGATATTTCCCTAGAAATAAGGATCAAAATGATTCCTGAGGCCATGGTGATATCTGGCTCGAGGATGAGGGCCAACGAGAGGGCCATTATGGCCATGAAGTAGGATATTTGATTGGAGGAGGATTAAAAGTTTGCCATGAAGTTGCAGGATTATAAACATGTTGAGAAACCTGCTCAGGAAAATAAGCATTATTCCAAGTATCAAATGATAAGAGGTTTTGAGTTATACTTGGTTGTCGATTCAATTCCTTACTTGATTTCCTGAGTACCTGTAGTAATCTTGGTAGTGCTGCGCAATGTTCCGTTAGATGATCTTCTTCAGAAATTTTACAAATTTTCAAGCTACTAAGTGGACACTTTCCAAGAAGGTGTTTCTTTCTACAGTTGGTGCAAAAGATAAGCATTGGGTTTTCATCCTGCTCCCACTCTTCCTACAAATCATCTAATTTCGAAATTAAATATTTAATGATATCTTTTTTATGTTCAATCAAAATATTAAAATTTTCAATTGTTAATTCTTCATTGGATGAATTGTATGTCTTTGTAGCAGCATAAAGCTTCCTCATTAGATGATTCCTCAAAATACCATTTTCCTGTTTTTAGCAAGCCAACTGGTACATTCATTAGCACATGAATGGTGTATATGTAGGGTGGGGGGTTCTTTTAGCACCTGAAAACTCAAAATATTAATTGCAGTAAAAGGAACAAACCAAGATTGTAAACTAAGGAAATCAAACTTAGGGAAATTAAATAACGTCTATTGCAGAAAAAAATAACACACTTTGTAGTAAAAGAAATTACTCATGAAAAACTCAATTCTAGTAAATCAAGCATCACACATTATAGAAAGAAAAATTACTCATAAAAACTAAATTGCAATAAAAGAAACAACTCAGCCATCACACTTTGCAGTAAAGGAAATCACTTATTTGCAGGAAGGAAAACTTGGTGTGTGAGCTCTCTGGGAATTTCATCCAGTATGCTTCAACAAGCAAGGGGAATCTCGTTAATCTAGAAATTCAATTGTGAAGGAAAAGGAAAAGCATGACAAATCATTGATGCCTTATCCTACAACGCCTCCTCGGCAATGGTGCAAAAATGTCAGGCAGTATAAATGCAAGATTTACTCCAACATTTAATTTGTCAATCTGGGTAAGTAAACTTAGAGGCGTAGCACAATACATGCTAGAATACAACCTCAGGGATCTGTTAAATAAAAACCAAGCTCTTGTAAGATATTCAAAAGGAGCATCATTCAAAAAAAATAAACAAGACTCTTTAAAGAAAAGTAAACACACTGTGGGAATCTACTTCTGGATCCTCTTCTGGGTTGAGTTAACTCTTGCAGAAGTCTTCCTCATTTTTCCAGGGGACAAGGGAATGTGGGTCCCATTCAAAAGAATGTGATTCAAGAAATAAAGAATGTGAAACCTCTTAAAACATCATTGTTATGTTGCAAACATGAAATTAAACTAGAAATCACACAACAACTTCATTCCAACAAATCTAAGGAAATAATTGAATGCCTTAAGAAGAATCAAGATAATAATGCACTGCTTCACTTAAATAAAATTCAATACTTTAATTGTTAGATAAATATGCGATAAGAACCAATATATAATTCATATTGTTTGGCCCAATCTTATTAAATACTTCCTTATAATATATGCAACATTTAATTATAATGAAGAATTCTGTGAGCGTTTTGTCAACAAGATTCACAATCTTTCCTTATGTTGATCCTGACCTCTGCTTGCAAAAGTGCAAGAATAAATCTTTTTCTACAAAAGTGCAGGAATAAATGTTTTTCTACAAAAGTACAAGAATCTATGTCATATAATATTCAAAGAAAATCATGAATACATGTTAAGTTAACCAGAATTCTTGATTAACAATTATTTCACCATTACTATTGGCTTGAGGGGGCCTGACCAAGGTTCATAGTTAACTAGCCAAACAAATCCCTGTAATACTGGCCCTTTCGCCAACAAGCCGCAGAGCACGGACTGAGGGCTCACCTGAAGAAGTATGGGGGGATGCTGGAAACAAGTTTTCACACCCTTGAGATGTCTGAGGGATCGACTTAGTCCAACCAGGAATAACTTCGTGCAGGTCACTTCGCACACTATCCTGTCCTGCAAGGCCTTCGCACTTTGTTATTCTTGCCTTCACACAACCCTAATCAGGGCCTGAGGTGATTTCGCGTTGCTAAGGCAGCGATTTGTGCTCTTTCCCTAAGTTACATTACATATCTTATTTATCTTCTTATAACTATTAGTTAACTTCGCATAAATAGATACTTATCTTATATTCTTTTATTCAACATATTCATATAAGTTCGCGCAGAAAATAAATAGTAAACTTGCAATTCATACCCAATATAATTTAATGCATAAAACATAAAGAGATACATAGAAATGATATGAAACTTCTCTTTATTACTTCTTCAACGATTACATACTCAATCTGCACTGCGCACTCAGCTGCAGGGGTCCGCACACTCAGCTGTAGACTACTAGGCCTCTGTGTACTCAACTGCAGAGCCTTCTCCTACTCTACGACCCAAAGACACGACTTTACACTTCCGCTCAGACTCAATGCTTCATCTTCTCTTAGATTCTTCGATCTAAACTAGTTGTCTCTACAACTTAGAGCCTTGCTCTATTTATACAATCCCATGGTCCACGGACCATGGTTAGAACTCTCAAGCCAACATTACATTACAAAAGTAAGGGAGGACAACCCTGTGACTCAATTACAACTTCGCACTCCGCGTTCATACTTTGTGGAGTCTTTACATCAGACGTAGTCAAAACTTGGGCTCTAAGCCTCAAAACTTGACTTGGGGGATCCCGCACCCAATAGGCTTCCAAAAAAAACATCGTGACTCACCCTCGAGTCACTCTGTCGGTGCAGAGATCTTCGCGCGGAGACCTGCCAACTCTGCTCGGATTGCTGTGAGGTCGGCAACGCACTAAGCGATTGCCTGCTGTATCTCCTGGATGCAATGTTTAGAGACCGCGGTATCTAAACTGCTCCTGTGTCCTCTACATCTGCGTGAGCTTGTTTTCTATTGATGTTGTGATAATGAAGGCTTCATCAATCCATGGTTGGACATGCGCCTTCAACACTGCTTCTTTGTGCCACACTGCATCTACCTGCTCCTTAAGTGCCTTGACCTATTGCATCCACATGAGCCTCTGTGTAAGGGCTACCATTTGCGCAGTACCTTTTATGTCATCATATTGTTGTTGCAGCTCACGCGCTTTTGTCTCCAAGCGCTGTATGTTTGGTTCCTCCTGTAGAGCGGTGAGAACCTCGAACAATTCTTCCAACATTTTGGTGCAGTCCATCACTACATTGTTGATCTCTTCTATGCCCATGGTGATGGCACTGATGTGCTATTCCCTCACCTCTAGAGGAGTTGAAGGCTGCGCCTTTAACCACAACTCTGCTATCTAGAGGTTTGGCTCCAGCTGAACCTTGGCCATCTCATCTCGTGCCTCACGCACCCCCACTGCTAACCTCTGAATGCGCGCCTCTTTTGATGCCTCTGATGGGATGGCCAACTCAGGGACCACCTGGCAGGCTTCTTCAAGTACCTGTACTATCTATTTATTCTGGGACACGACTTCATCACGCTTCAAGCTCAACTGCTCCATGTTGATTCTTTTTTCGCTCAACACCTATAGCGTGCAACCCTCCCTGGCCCGCAGTTCTGCAGTCACTCCATCCTATAAGGCATAAAGTGTCTCTCGAGGGAGCGCAACGATGTTGATCCCTACTCCTTTCAATGCACTAATCGTAGGCCTGTTGGCCTCGTTTTCTATAACCAGTGCCCCCTTTGGAAGCACTATTGTGTTGGTCGTGCAAGTGCATAGCATTTCCTCAACCGCGGTCATTCCTACTGCGAGGCTAGTCAAAAGAGTACCAGCCTAGGGAGTGCGCACCTGCAACTCCTGAATCTGTGCCCGAAGGCCCCCCAACACAATCTGATTCTCCTCTGCCAACTGTTGGAGGGCCTCCATAGTGACGTCACGTACCGTCTCCCCTATATCATGCAGATATCCTTCAATGAGGGTGATTGAGTCGAAAGAAGTCTTGGAGGCTTTTGTCTTCTTCTGCTACCCCATCTTCTCTCTCGGGCGCTAGCGCTTCAACTACATAGATGATCTTTCTGAGTCTGTGCCACCCTCCTCTATCTCTGTCTCCATCTCTTGTTCCTGCTCAGGTGAGGGCGACTTCTGGCCCACACGCTCCTCCTCTGTTGCCTTCTTCTGCTCTTCGGTTGCCTTCATAGTGTCTTGTGCCTTCTGTGCCTGTCCTGTTGCTACCTCTTTTATTCTCTTCTCTGCCAATTAGGCTACCCACAGTTTTGCCTCCTCCTCCTTTTTCTGTGCAGCAGACTTGTCTGCTTCCACCACGGAGATGGCTGGAGCGCGCCACTCCGGCGGCCATGCCTCAAGTACGTCGAAGATAACATCATCCATGGCCATGTATGGTAGTTCATTCCACTTCTTTGTGGGGTCCTTGCATGCCCTGATGTAGACATGATGGAAGTCTGCCTTAGACTCTGCGAAGCTTTAAGTTGTTATAGACAGTGGGTGATAACTGTAGCTTGCAGTTAATCCCTATTCTGATGTTCATCTCCATGAACACCAGAATATTTTACTGTCTCGGATCTTGTGGGTGTCTTTCATGGCCCACAACAAAGCGTACTTTGCGGCCTCTGGGAGATCCCTCACAATTGGGGGGAACTAGTTGTCCTTAGGCAATTCCCTAGCCACCAGCACTATGGACAACAAAAGCCATGCATAGTGGAAGGTTTCCCCCTGTTCCTGTGCCTCGCGGCAATTCTCCAGGAAATCCTTGCACAATGATTCAGACCAGTTAAACTAGACAACCTCTGCACACTACACAACAAGTGCTACCACCGATGAGGGCACCTCATCCGTGCATCACTTCCACATGACCTTACCCACCAATATCTGATTCGTGACTTTAACTGCCTTGTCATTGATACTGGAGATCGTGTAGCCCCTCTTTTTCTTCTCCAACTTATATTTCTTTTTCATGGCCTTTGCGATGACCAAATCACTGCCCTCCGAAATGTCTACTGGGTCTTCCCCTTTAGAAGGGAGTCGGGTAATTCTATGGATTAGGTGGTCTGTGATGGGGATAGGCTCCTCCAACCACAAACACCCATCATGCACAAGACAAAGCAGCTGCCTGATGATGAAGATAGTCACTGGGGCGCGATGATAATGCGGCACCTAGAGCAGGTTCAACAACCCTGCCTTTTCGACACCATGCAACCACTTGTGTGGTTCCAACTCTACGACTCCCACCATGTTGTTTTTCTTTAGCTTCATGAGCTACACAGTTGCCAAGTGAGATCCCAATCTTCAAACTTCAAACTTGGCACCCAGGCGCGCTCCTTCAAAAATGATATCATCGGGTAGCAGCGAAGTCTATAGAGAGATTTTGGTCTCATCTAGGTCCTTAGGCACCTTTGCCTTTCCCTTCCATGGAGAAACATACTCAGGCAGCCTGGTTAGAGGGTCCGCACCTTGGGTTCCTTCCTCCATGTCTTCATCCTCCTCCTCGTCGACCAGGATTTCCTCAAGGTCTTCCTCCTCCTTATCGGTTTCCAAATTAACTGCTTTCCCCTTTTCTTCCCCTTAGTTTGCTAACATATTGGAAAATACCTCTAAAAATCAATTTATTTAACCCCCTAACAATACTAACTCAATACACCTTCCAAATTTAAAAAGCCCCTACTTTCACCAGATATTGTAGGTATTCATTTTTTCATTAACATTTTTTACATCCCTTTATATTTATATCCCTTTATTTTCATTAACAATGGTTAGCAGATTCTGCACCTAGAAAGAATAACCTAAATACAAGGTAGCTGAAAACTTGAAAGTTTCAATAAAAAAGAGGCAGATATAAGTTGGTTTATTTACAAATACATATTGTGGAAAATTGAATGGAAAATACATAGATTTGAACTCTCAATTACATCTATCTTCTATTGAATATTGAAAAAGATACACTACAATAGTTCAAAATAAAACCTCGATAACCAACACAATGGCACACCTTTCATCTTGCTTATAGAATAGGAAGAGGAGATAAAGTACAGTGAATATGGACACATGCAGAATCCTATCTAGTTGGACATTGGCAAATCATAGCCCTAACATGATCACCTAGTGCACAATAGTTGCATGGTAAGAGTGCCAAGTAAGTGTGTCTCCATCAAAAGATGAATTGAGGCATGAAATAATACATCCTTCCTTGAGATCTGTGTCTCATACCTAAGATGAGAATTTATCATGCATAAGTATTCTAATCGACTAACGATATGTATCCTCTTAGTAAGAATATATCACGCATGCCAAAATTAAAAAAATAAAAGCTCTTATAATAGAAAAATATATCCAAAACTGAAATTGCTAAATTTGAAACAACATCTAAACTAGAATTAATTGAACGTGTGACATGCGTTCCCTTAGCATACATGAACTCTCTTCTAAACAATAGTCTATTTTACTATCTCCTATGGCATGCATGTGCCCTCCGCCAAGCGATAGTATATATCACTGTTTCCTTCACTTTCATTCAACCTATTCGTCACTAATGTAAGGAAAGGTTGAAGATACCATATTTGTTGTCTTCTCTACTGCCCCATCATTGGGAGGATCACTAGCGTAGAAACAGGTAAAAAATTTTAACACACACATTAGACATAGATCATAGAGGTATTAGTAATGTGATGGATGCTTATTCTAGAGAAAGATTTTTTGGGAGCGGGAGAAGAAGCAAGAAGCGAGAATAGAAGCGGGAAGTGGGAGTGGAAGCATGAGTGAGGAGTGACAATTTCAAAAGCTCCCAGGTGGGAGAGATTTTGGGAGTGAATTTTATATAATATATATTTTTATATTTTTGATACATATATGTCAAAAAAATCTTGTAGAATGATGAATTTATGATAAAAAAACATAAAAACATGGATTAAACCATATAACATCATTCATCTAGTAGTTATAATCTTCATCAACCACAGGTCCCCAATTACAAGTTCTCATTTATATAGCATGTAAGTGTGCACATTACCAAAATAACATCTAGTGCAACCCATCTCTTAACCAAAAATACATCCACGAATAGGCTCTGGATGGCCTATAACATCCAAAGAAATCATGCTACAACAAATACCTACATATCATCAAAACCATTTCCTATCTTGGGATCTTTGTCTTTAATATCAACCTTTAAGCATTAACATAAGACAAAAAAACGCAGCATGTCAAGTCAATATTTTGTTTGAGTGACAAGTACATTTTTAATAGGGTCATGATAGAGGAGTTTGACAACCAATGTCACTGTAATCAAGGAACATACAGGGCTTCGTTCTCTTGATTAAATACAAGTTCCATACCCTAGTACATGACAAAATCCAATGGAAACATTGGAATCCGCCAATCTTGAAATCCCGAAAAAGTAATAAGTTTGCTGGATTTTAAGTGAGATCTAAAATTCTACTTTCTTCATATGAAATCTAATGAGGTCAGAACCACTCTCAAACATCCTAAGTCATTTTATGGTAATGTAAAAAATTTAAGAAATGAACATTACCATGAATTGCATGTCAATTCTAGGGCCATAGGTTTGAATATTAGGCTACTATGGACCTAATAATACCATATTTTTTCTTTTTTCTCTCCCACTCTCGAAACTCCCACAATTCTCTTGAACCTCTGTTTCTCCATCCCACTTGTGTTTGGCCTCTACATGGCCAATGTATTGTATAAATAATACCTTATAATACACATATTTTTATACAAAATATAAAAACCCTTTACCCACCTATTATAAGATCAATATATTATTTCATTTTTTCCTCATTTTTTATGCCCCAATATCAACACATGTGACATGGTATTGCTTTGTCAGTGAATCCCCCGTGGTTTCCTTTGGCAATGTTCCAAACATTGAGCCCACTCGCAAAGACCCAAAGTTCAACAGATCCATACACCAATGATAGCGCAACGACTCAGTTCTCAAACGGGCAAGTGTTGTTTGTTGGGTAGCCCCTTGCAATTTATAGCGCCTTTTGAATTTGAATCCGACCGTTCCCCCCAATCCGCTCCATTAATTCTCCCTGGGTGGCAGATTTTCCCAAATCTTGTCCATAAAGTCTGCCTTAACTGCCTACTGCCCACTCCATTTAGTCTCAAACCAAGCATCACATCGTGAATAGTGACTCTAATGGTCACTTTCCAGTGGAACCGCGCGACAGCATGGCTACCCTTGTGCTGTCACAGACCCTATGACACTTTGTTCTTGCGCACAACCCTAACATCGTGCAGCTCCCGAGTAGAGTAGTTTATAGTCTCGCGCTTCCTTTCAACTGCCTAGGGTGCTAAGACTATGCTTCCCACAACTAGTCAAGTGGTCATGCCACCTGTATACAACGTTACCCAATCACCATTTACTTCTCCTTGGAAAAGTTCACCTTTTGTCCTTACTACTTGCGTTGTGCATTTTACCATTTGCATCATGCCACTATCTGTGATCCATTTAGTAATATGCGGTCCAATCCAAGGCATCAAACTGATCAACTCTCGGCGGTAGTCTCCAAATTTATCAATATTATCGTGCCCATCCCGTTTTACCATAGTGCTTTTATCAAGAAAATCCCTTTTCATTCCTCCCTCCAGCTTCTTGACTTCTTCTTCCACCATGGTGCTTTTCTCCCTCAAACAAAGTTTTTTCTTCAAAGTTCTAGGAGCCTAAGATTACCTCACTGGATCTCTTCATCAGGTCCCAAGCATTCTTCTTCTTCCAACTGCGCGATCCCTTCTTTCAAGGCTCTGCACTTTATCATATCTGTGGGCACTTCTATGCGCAGACTAGGCATGATATACTTCATCGATATTTTAGAGCTCACTTCATAAACCAACCTAGAAGGTGTCCGTTCTGTTAGTTTCTTGCACGTCGCCCTATAAGCCCATAGGACTGCTAGTACATGCAGGTCCCAATCATCTTGTTGTGCATTAGAGACATTGTTCAGCGCTCTACACACTTCATGAAAGGCTTCCGCGTGGGCAACCATCTGCGTGCTTGTTCTTTCCACACTTTCTTGTTCCATTTTGAGGAGACATTCACACATTTTCCCCCCCAACACATGCTTATTGTCCATATTTCCCATTGGGAAGTTCATGTGCATCTGCTCAGGGGGTTTACCAAAGGTTTGTACCCATTTGGATAGATGCGCACGTGGACCATCCTGGCCATTATATCTAGTTTCCACCAACCCCATATGCTTCCCAAACCATGTGCGCATCATCCTCTTACATGCGCGCCAATCATCAATGTTTCCTTTGTGCATACCCCACCACCTCGTAGGTGTGGCGCGCAGTACCCAATTCAATGCTTCGAATCGTTGCTTCTCTGATACCTCCCTTTCAAATCTATTCAAGAAAGCATCAACCTCTCCTAATCCATCGTAAGTAGATAAATCTCTCGTTTCCGTTGATACATAGCACAATGATATTGTCATCATGTTACGGTTTAACGTGGTTACCTTGTGTAACCAGTTCTGTCACCACTCTATCTCCTCATCCAAAATTGAAGTACAGGGGCTTTCACACTCCCATGAAATTCGTCCATCCGTGGTAGGCTTCACCCAATGCTGGTATCGCGATGTGATCTTATAGATGAAATCCAAATCATCGTCACTTTCGTAGGCACACACTGGTTATGTATAGCGCGATCCTTCAGCAGGGTCCAAGGGTATGATTACGCATAATGACTTCTTTTCAAAAATCATTTTGCGCTTCTTTAGATTAATCACCTCGTTCATGTCAGTGGCCCAATCAATTCCTGAGAGCGTGGAGTAGAGATTGTTGTCATCAACAATTTCTATCACTTCAAAAGTTGCTAGCGTGCTAGCTCCCTCAACATCCACAATTATTCCCGACAACGGAACCATTTGTTGGCTTGAGGGGGCTTGACCCACGTTCGAAGTTAATTAGCCAAACGAGTCCCTGTATTACTGGCCCATTCAGCGAAAACCCATGGAGAGCGGACTGAAGTCTCACCCGAAGCAGTATGGGGGGATGTTGGAACCAAGTTTCAACACCCTTGAGATTTCTGAGGGGTCGACTTAGTCCAACTAGGAATGACTTCGTCCAGGGTACTTTGCGCACGCTCCTGTCCTGCGAGGCCTTTGCACTCTATTATTATCGCCTTTGCGCAGCCCATATCAGGGGCTGAGGTGATTTCACGCTGCTAAGGTAGCGATCTGTGCTCTTTACCTAAGTTACACTGAGGATCTTACTTATCTTCTTCTAACTGTTAGTTAACTTCACGTAAACAGATACTTATCTTATATTCGCTTATTCAACACATTCATATAAGTTCGCGCAACAAATAAATAGTAAACTTGCAATTCATACCCAATATACTTTAATGCATAAAATAGAAAAATATATACAGAAATGATATGAAACTTCTCTTTATTACTTCTTCAACGGTCACAGACTCAACCTACTCAACGCATTGAGCTGTAGGGGTTCGTGTATTGAGCTGCGGACTACTAGGCCTCTGCGTACTCAGCTGCAGAGCCTTCTCTTACTCTACGACCCAAAGACACGACTTTACACTTCCACTCAGACTCAATGCTTCATCTTCTCTTAGATTCTTCAATCTAAATTAGTTGTCTCTACAACTTAGAGCCTCGCTCTATTTATACAATCCCATGGTCCATGGCCCATGGGTAGAATTCTCAAGCTGACATTACATTACAAAAGTAAGGGCGGACAACCCTGTGACTCAATTCCAACTTCGCGCGGACCATGGGTAGAATTCTCAAGCCGACATTACATTACAAAAGTAAGGGAAGACAACCCTGTGACTCAATTACAACTTCGCGCGGACCATGGGTAGAATTCTCAAACCGACATTACATTACAAAAGTAAGGGTGGGCAACCCTGTGACTCAATTACAACTTCGTGTTCTGCGCCCATACTTCGCAGAGTATTTACATTGGAAATAGTCAAAAAATGGGCTTTAAGCCCCAAAACTTTCCTTGGGGGATCTCGCGCCCAACAATTACAATCTGGAAATAAACTTTGTTATGCAGTAATGAGATCATGGTAAATCTTTGTAAGAATAAATAAGAGATGCAGTTAAAACATTCGTCGTTTACTTTAGTTCAACGTTTATGCAAATACATCCAAAAGAATTGATATTAAACTTGAATAAGCAGAGTAGTAAAATAAAGCTTTTGGAATGAAATTGAAAATGAAATGACTAAAAGAAGAGCTATGAAATGAAATTGCGACATTATCTGAGATCACACCCACACCAAGCAAACTAAAATGTAGCAAAATAAAGTTAAGAGGTTTGGGGCAACGAACTGGCTAGTGGGCCCAACCATCCAGCTTCTTGCCCTTGCAGCGATTAAGTCACAATCTTCAGAACAATATGGAGAAACAAAATTACTTAGAAGTGATTTCAAAATAGACTCATTTCAGAGTAGAAACTAGACTTCGGAATTTAATGTCAAGGAAATTCATTTTAGAAGTCTTGTTATAGATTCATTAAATAGTGCAGCGCTGGCTCCAATGGTCCTCTCCAGGGATAATTCCATTGGTACGCAACTCCTCCTTCCCTGCATAGCAAGATCTAATTCCCTGTTCTACAATTAAATACAATTTACAAAATACAAACTATCATCGTCCTTCACACCTACATAGCTCCTCTCTTTTATATTGGTTTTTACATGATAGTTTCTTTAGGAAATAACATGGGGATTGAATCCTAACTGATATTCATCAATAGAATATCAGTACAACCATTTACCCATTGAAGGAATGAAGATCTGGCACGAATTTCCCAAATCTGGCCATTTTCTACAATTCTGGAAAAATTGGTATTTTTTTAACAAAATGCCTCCAAAGAACTCTGTGTATCTCCTTAACCATAACGAATTTTGGAAAACCGTTTGGAGGAAATATAGCTTGTTATATTTTCAACAATAACCTCTCTCATAATTTTCTAGTTCATATCCATTGCCTTGAAAATTGTGCCTAAAAATGACTGTTTGAAATCTGTGATGCTAAAATTCTGGAAAAACAATCTATTTTTAGAAAACTGCCTCAAATACTGTTATGTAACTTTTAGAACATTAAGAATTTTAGAAATCAATTTGAGGCTTTGTCAATTTTCTATACTGGGACCAAAACCCATGTTCCAGAATTTCTCTATTCACCTTCTCTTGCACGGAAAACGAGGCAAAAGTTCGCAGTTTGGGAACTACTACGAATTTGGGGTTGAGGCATTAATTATTGCCTAAACATAAATCCGTACAACCGGGTGTATCTTAGCTTATGTTGAAGTGTTCAAAAAATATTTTTAACAAAAACCTCTTTCATATTTCCCTAGAGATGTGTCAATGCATGAAAGCCCCAAATTAGTGTAGGCATGTTGGTGGAGGCATGTTGGTGCATATTTCCCTAGAGGTGTGTCAATGCATGAAAGCTCCCAATTAGTGTAGGCATGTTGGTGGAGGCATGTTCGTGCAGGCAGAGCTAGTGCAGGCACAACTAATATAGGAACTCCTACTATAGGAATGTTATCACCTGCCATAAAAGAGCCTGACATTAATGGCATTTTCACAGTAAATTAACAAAACAAGAAGAGTTCATAGATCAACAATTGTCAGCTTTAAATGGCTCTAGATAATAACTTAATAATGCGATTAATAATGATTATAGACACTTAGTACAGGCATAAAATTATTCTGTTAAATCATGAAAATTTGGACAAAATGGAGGCTCAACATGGAGTGTGAATTTTTCTTTTGATTTCATCCTTTCTTCCTGAAGCTTATGGAGATCATCCATCCTATGTTGAACTAGCTAGCAATATTCTTGGGAAATTTGAAGTGTAAGCAAGTAGATATTGGGCGGAAGGATGACTTTTTTACCATAGACTAGGAAGTACGGTGAGGTATTCAGAGAGGGCTTTGGTGTTACACAGTCAGCCCATAATGCATTCGTGAGGCCGGTATGCGAGTTATGCTGCTCAGAGAAAACAATCTTCTTGATTATGTGGATGAGATTTTTATTCATGGATTCTGCGAGACCATTTCCTTGCAGGTAATAGTTAGACGACTTCTTTAGCACAATACCATTTTGTAATGAAAAATCATAGAGTTTCAAAGATGAGAAGTACGTTGAATTATCAAAAACAAGTGATATCGGAACGCCAAAACGTGAGATGATGTTCTGTTGGAGGAAGATGATGACTTCCTAGTCATTCACTTGTTTGAGCAGAACTGCTTCTCTCCACTGCGTGAAGTAATCAGTAGTTGTTACAATGTAGCAGTGTTGCTTTGACGAATGTGGGAAAATTTCCCCAATGATGTCCAGGCCCCACTGTTGGAATGGTTTGGTCACTACAACAGGGTGCAGTGGAGTTGCTAATCTCCGTGTTTTGTTGGTGCATCGATGACAGACCGGGCACTTTTGGGCATAAGCACGTGCATCCTTGAATAATGTGGGCCAGTAGAATCCAGCTCACATGACTTTGTGCGTAGTGGTGTTTCCCACAAAGTGACCCTGATGGGTCCATCATGCATATCTTGAAGTACCTTCTCTGGTTCATGCGCCTCCAGGCACTTGAGAAAAACTCCATTACTGTGCTTTTTGTAAAGCACTTCGTGCAGTGATTGATATGCTAAGGATTTGAGGCACAATTCCCTCTTCTGTCTGATGGAAAAGTGAGAGGGTATGGTGTCATGCTCAAGGTAGTGGTGCACATCTAAGTACTAAGAGGTTCCGTCTTCAATGGGTGTTGCTCGCCTTATATCATACATCTCAATTTTCTGCTTCTAGCTTGTGAGCTCTTCTTTTATTTCCGGAGGGTGTCCGGCTTTAGTTGCAAGTCTGCAAAGCCCATGTCGTTTGATCATGTGAATTGGCTTGATTTCACGATCATACTCTTGCAAGCTTGTCATCTAGTTCACAATTTGTTCACCCAGCTCTTGTTGTACAAGAAATGTGCGGACTGCTGGGTGATGGATGAAGACTATGCAGTGGTTCTTCAACAAGTAGGGCCTGAAGTGTTTCACCACCTTGTAAACTGCATAAGTTTGCTTGTCAACGAAGGTGTAGTTGATTTATCGTCCCTGCATTCTTGTGCTCATGAAGGATATTGGGCATTCATCATTCATCTCATCCTTTTGAGTGAGTACTGCAGCTAGTGAATTATCAGAGGTGAAGGTGTATAGCAGGAAATATTTCTTGAAGTCTAGGCTGTAGAGTGCAAGCGCTTCTGCAATGGCATGCTTGATCCGATCGAATGCATACTTTTCCCTCTTGCCCGAGATGTAGACTGCATCTTTCTTGATCATGTCCTACATAGGCTTGACTATCTGTGCATAATCCGAGATGAGCTTTAGGAGGAAGTTTATCTTGCCCAAGAAGGACTGCATCACCTTCTTATTGGCTAGGTGAGGGATCTGTGTAATAGTCCAGACCTGGTCCAGATCCACCTTGATCCCACTTTTGGTAACAATGTGTTCGATAAGGTTCCCCTCAGACATTGCGAATACACTCTTTTTTGGATTTAAATAAATCCCCTATCTCCGACATCGCTCAACAATTTTCTTTAGATGGCGTATGTGGTCCTCTCATCTTCTTGAGAACACAGTCACATGATTGAGGTATACCACTACACTCTGTCCGATGAGTCCGTGAAAAGCGATGTCCATGGCCTACTGAAAGGTTGTGCCTGCATTTACAAGCCAAAACAACATTTGTCTATAAGAAAATGTACCCGACTTGGTATGGAAAGTAGTCTTAAGTCTGTCAGGTTCTGCTACCAGAACCTAATTGTATCCTGAGAAACTGTCGAGAAGAGAAAACATCTGTGCCCTAGATATTGTTTGCATGTTGTGGTCCATAAATGACACGGGATAGTTGTCTTTGTCCGAGGCGCGGTTTACATTCCGGAAATAAACACACAAGCGGATTTCCCCGAACTTCTTGCATATAGGAAAATGATTTGAAACCCATGTGGAATGATGAACTTTGTATATGATCCATACATCCAAAAACTTGGTGATCTCTTTCTCTATGAGGGGTTCAAGTGACAGGTGTATGTTTCTCAGCTTCTGTTGATATGGCTTGACCCCTTCTTTTATTAGGATGACGTGTTGGATGATTCGTGTGTCAAAGGTTTTCAGATCATCATATGTCGACATGAAAACATCTCGGTACTGTTTGAACAAACTGACAAAGGCTTTCCGCTCTTGCTGTGTGCAACATGTACCAAGATTGACGAACTTCAGATCTTGTTTTGTTTCCATGTTGATCAGTTCGTGCATCATGGTGGAACTATGGGTCTTACTTTTCCTCAGCCGCTGAAAACGTTCTTGCAAGTCATAAAGCTTTTCCAATGTTGCCACACCTTTTGTGATAAGGTGGTATTTTCTGTTACCAGCTTTTGCTTGCAGAGAGCGCTCATGCTCGTCATCGTCTATCATTGCATCTTTGAAGATGTTAGCGCTGGCCCTGAAATGTAGTATTTGTTGATCATGATTAAACATGCATAAATTAGTTATGTTGTTTGGGATAGATGGCTTGTACAAAATTTCAATAGTAAATCGATCCCTAATTAGTGACATTCTTGAAGCTGCATTTTCCAGAGCATTGGCAGCTACATTATGCGTATGTGGTAACTCTTGAGATGTGGTGACAAACAGTGAATGGTGTTATGTACCTGCTATACCACTATCTTTGAATCACCTACCACTTTGAGCATGGCCATGTTGAGGCTGATGGCTTTTTGCAAGCCTAA
>APFE030700318.1:51922-70784 GCA_000404065.3 Pinus taeda | reverse complement strand
TATCTCGACCTCGTTGGGGACATGCAAAGAAAAACAGAGAAAAAGAAAACCACTCTGATACCACTAATCCAAATTTAAATAGGAACACAACAAAATACAGAGATAACCATATACACAAAGATGCAGCGGAAACAATGCTTCATTTCATTAATGGAAAATATCGAAATATGCTTACAACCAGAAATGGAAATAAACCAGCTAGGGCAATGGTAGCTTGTCTCTGAGAAGAGATGTGGTGACTACATGCCTCTGAACTGTGTTACAATGAGGCTCGAAGGCCTATTTATTGTTGAGAAACAATGAAAAACCCTTCACATCCAAAAGCCTAACCCTAGAAGATGAAACGCCAAATTGTGGGCCATGTTTGGGTAAATTGGTACATCAATTTCCCGGGATCGTAACTTTGGCATATGATCTCTGTTTGACACGTACGATAGCTCGTTAGAAAGATCTTTCTGAGAAATACCACTTTGGGAAGGGCAACATGGGTCTCAAAGTGGCTTCGGAAGTTTAGGACCCGAAAAACTGCTAAAAATAGTAAGTTGTGCTACAATTAAGGAAACTGAAAATGCTGAGAGAAACAATGATGGGGGTCTAGATGGACTTGGTAGGTGGCCACCAATATCCACCTGGATCATGGTGGGACAAATTTTATTTTCTAGGGCTTGCGCTATCATTTTTTGGGCTTAGCTTGCAGTAATAAAATCAATTAGAGTTAGTGGGATTTTGTGTTGGAAATAATACTGAGAGGGGGGGGGGGGGGGGGGGGCGTGAATCAATATTATTCAGTCAAATATTCCTTTTTCAAAAACAAATTGTATATGCTACTTCAGTTAGTTAAACCCGCGTATATACGCAACTATGCATAAGGAAACCCGCGTATACAAAGAAACCTTTTAATTTATTTTATCTTTCTGATGATAATTGTTAATATGTGATGCAGAATCAAATAACCAGTAACCAGAGATAGTAAAATAGAGCAGAAAGACAATCACAACACAAGAACACAAGATATAAGGTGGAAACCCAATGTGGGTGAAAACTAGCTGCTGCAATTTGTCTCTATCTTTCTTTAATTAGAAATTTCTTTTACAATGTACTGGTGCAGTCCTTTACCAGTACGTAGGCTGCAACCGGCAGAGAGGTACAACTCTATCTCGTTCTCCAGCTTCTCCTGGAAGGGAGCTACAACCCCCCTTAGCTCTTGTACTAGCCAAGATACTAGTACGTAGGTGCTAGCCTACAGAAGGCTACAACCTTCTCTTTCTTCCAGGGACCACGTTTCATAAATTTTCAGACTGGATCCATGAACATCAATCAATCATCAAGAATTTCTCCATCAACCAATCTCCTTTTCATTAATTAGATCTGAATCAAGTAGATACTTCTCTGACATCTGTACCCAAAACACAATACCAGAAGCCTCACACCAGAAAACAGAACCCAGAACACAACAACAATAGACAGAAGCAGCTACATCACACCTTAGAGTATATACGCTATTTCAACAGCCTGAAACTAGTGTGCATACGCTTCTGCATATGGAACAACCCACATATACGCTTCTTTACTTCACAGATCTTGCGTGTATACACGTCTTCACTTCACTGAACCTGCGTACATATCTATAAAGGATAATTCACTCTTTCAGATATTCAATCATTAATTAACCCAGATTATCAGACTTTTAGATCAAGCAAGCGCCACATCTAGCAAATCAAAATCATACAAAGATACTATCATTCAAGCTTAAAGATTATGACCCATCAATAGAACTTATCCTTCTTTTTGCACTAAGATTCCTTCTTCATTCAAATCCAGATCTGCATCATAACCCAATTACCAATATACAAGCTCTAGCACTTTTTCAGATCTTCAATAATAATTCAGATGATCATTTGCCACATGATCTCCCTCCTCTTTTATAGTCTTAGGCCTTCCTCAATACCATGAACCAAAACCATAACATTTCAATACCATGAACCCAAAACTAGGGATCAACACATCTGACGAGATGCCATGGTTCAAAACATAGGTTCAAATCCCAAGAACTAACTACCATGGACCAAAAGTATGATCCCCAACATATACGCGCTTTTGTAATGTATAACTCGCGTGTATACGTGTCTTCATCTTGATGAACCTGCGTATATGTCATTTTTCTTCTTTTTGAGTGCCTGAACTGAGATCTGTTACCAAAGAGTGTTTCCATCAAGGACAACACCTGCGCCATAGCTCCAAACCTGTGCCATAATGCCAACATTTTGAGGTTGGACTCTCACTTCTCTTCCGAGCGAGATATTGCAGGAATTTCCAACTCGATGGAGGAGTTTTAGAGCATGGATTTAGTAGATATTTCCAAACTAGGCATTGGGCTAGTAGTTGGAGGAGAATGAGCCAAATTTGGGTAATTTTGAGAGGTTGAAATTAGTCCAAATCACATTTGGTTTTTATTGAACTAATCTCAAGGAGTCTGCTCCTAATTTTGCAAAATTATTGGAGGAGTTCGGGTGCCCCAAACTAGAAGAATTATTGGAAGCTAGTGGGGAGGAGTGAGCTCAAATTTTGGGTTCCAGGTGGTCGGTAAGACTAGAACCAACCCTCTCTAGGTATTTTTGGGTTTATTGAGGAGAGGCCAAGATAATTTGGCGAATTTTTTGAGTAGTCTAGAGGGCTTAAACATGGATACATTTCCGACCAACAATGAAGATTTCCAGTTCAACGTAGAGCTAGGAGAGAGCAACAATAGATTTGAGAGGGATTTATTATTGTTCACTTGGGCTTAGCTAGCTTTTCTTGATCAAGCCCAGATGCACTCTTTCTAGAACCTCATTATACCCTCTTCATATTATAATAAAATGGCTCAACAATGCAATTTTTGGTACAATTTCATGGGTTGATTCATCTGTTTAATCTTCATGGTTTTTATGTTTATGTTTTCTTTATTGTTTACTATAAAAATTCTCTTGGAATATTATAGTTTTTTCCATGATATTTGACTTGTTTATCCTCTTTTCTTTCTTCTCCCTTTCTTCCTCCCCTACTTGTTATTATTCTTTTTCCCTTGTTACATTCTTGGAGTGGAATTTGCTAGATTAGGGTTTCAATCTATCTTCTTTTCATAGATATAGCAGGTTACTTCTTCTTTCCTCATTGCAAACCAATCCTAGTTCTTCAAAAATTGAGATTTGAATGGTTGGCTAAACTAGAGTGATAATAGAACTCACTACTACTTTTGCATAAAACATTGGTTCAAATTGTGATAAATCTCATACCTATTAGAAGTTTTACTTGAGTTACCACCTTGGTTATGCTAAAGATATTATTTCCCACTTTCTTCCCCTCTTGGACAATTTGAAACTATTTGATTAGCTGGTTCACCTTGTCGTTCTTGTTTAATCCTTGTTTTGGTGCCTTTTTGATGATCCAAGAGTATTTGATATTCGTTTATTTTCCCCTTGTATCAGGTTTTTTGTAATTAATTCTTTCCTCCTTGTTGCTTACCATTGTTCATTATTGTCCTACTCTTGTTGAGTTTCCCATGGGTTCTTTTCAATATTTGTTATATATGTTGCACTTAAATGGTAAATTTTTAATTAATTTCATCTGATCCAATGCCAAGGCATATAGATCTGAGCTCGAGAAGGGAAAAGTACTTTAGTAATGTTTTTGTCAACCACACTTGCTACCTATGTTACATATTGGGGCACATATCCTATCTAAATATTGGCCAAGGTTTTATTACAATTGGATGGATATGTGTTAGGGGTTTCCAAAATCTATGTTCCAAATGATTCTTTGGAATGTGCAATTTTTTTCCATTGAATAATTGAAAAGCTATTAGAGGCTAAGTCGTTGATTTACAAGGACTTCGACGTGGTTGAGCCAAAATGACAAGAAGGCCTTCTTTCTTCCTCACCATTAGAGCCCCCAAGATTGAGAGGTTTAGTTCAATATGTGGTCCAACCTAGCTATTAGACACTGGATAAACCAACACTTCCCGTGTGTTTCATGACATGTTCTTAAATGCCTCTCATGCATCCATTAACTTTTGCGATGCATCCTTTTACTAACACTTGTGGGTTTTGGTGTAAAGGAAATTGTGATTCTAACAAGTGGTATCAAAGCCAAATGTCTTAAGTTCGAATCACACGTAACTCATGCTGGGGGGGAGATTGTTGGAAATTTGATAAACCAACTCTTCCCATGTGTTTTGCGACTTGTGCTTAACGGCCTCTCATGGACCCATTGAATTCGATGATGCAACCATTTACCAGCACCAACAAGGTTTTGTGTAACAGAAATCGTGATTCCAAAATTAGGTATATACAATTGCGATGCCTATGGAAGGAATGATCTTAATTTTAGAAAGAGATCATTAAAGTAGCTCAATTGTGGCCATGCTCTAGAATCAAAATTTCTTCACAATTGAATGTCAATGCTTCATGCTTCTTCAGTTGTTGACCAAGGCTACATTGTCTGACTACTAACCTTTTTTTGAATCTCTTAGGTGGCTTGGAAGTCATGCATGTCACAGTCAAACTATATTATTAATATGTCTCTCCTTGAGAACCCTAGTTGCTTGTGGTAGCATCCATATCCTTGTTTATCACCTACTCTGATATTTGATTTTGAATTCTTCAGGTGAAATTAGTTTCTACCCCTTTGGTGCAGTGCCCTTCCCTGAAAATGGTTACCTCGCCCCTTTTGTTAATATGATCATTGTGTATATGTTATCAGTAAAAATTCAAAGCATGTTTAACACCAACAAAATTGCAGACCTAAAATTATGGTTGTTGAAGCCACAAACCCGCAAAAATCATTGAAAGAAATTTGAACTAGTAATGTTTTAATAAAAATCCACAAATTATTGTTTTCTTAAAATTTAATTCAATGGAACTAAACATATCGTATCAATCAGAGCCATCCCAATTTTTTTTGTAGCTTAAAGATATATGTCAATTCAATGACAATGAAATGGAAGACTTGGATCAAATTTCACTATTTAAGTAATACATGGTCTAACACCAAACTCCCCATAGCCAACCACCTTTCAGGTTCTGAACACACACCAAAGGTCATCGATTTGAATTATAAGAACAAAATCATCCAACAAACAAGGTTTCTACGCTCTAGTTTAATTCAAGTTGGGGTTTCCATAGTGCCAACAAAGGTCATGGGTTCAAATCCCAAAGCACAACACTCAAAATTAGATCCCAAAGAACAAAATTGAAGATTCAGTTTGAATTGAAAGAAAACATTAATGAACAAATTTAATTCAAGTTGGGGTTTCCATAGTGCCAACAAAGGTCATGGGTTCAAATCCTAAAGCAAAACACTCAAAATTAGATCCCAAAGCACAAAAATGAAGATTTAGTTTGAATTGAAAGAAAACATTAATGGACAAAACAACGTACTCACATAAAATTTATCAAACTCAAAGAAAACATTAATGGACAAAATGACGTACTCACATAAAATTTATCATCTGTGTCTTCTCAAAGAACACATACATATCTTCTGAATTATGTGTGGTCAACACACCCTTGACCTCATTCCTCTGGCTGCTCTCCATAGAGGCAATGAGATGAAAAATTCCTATGACTATAACTAAAGGCTTGGCCTGTTGCGGGTTATGGGTTCGGTTCTCACTTCTGCCATCATGGGCTTGTGAAGGTGGGAGGAGTGACCTCAAGTTCGCTATTAGCAAGACATGTCTATGGTTTATGATTTGAAGGGGTTTCAAATGAAACTGCAATTTGAAACTTATTTTCACAGTGATTATTGCGATGTTGATCCCTAGTATGACATTGTCCCTAGTGAGAGCTATGTGGGTTATCGCTTAAGATATTTTATGGTCATGGAATCCATTGTTCATTCTTATTGTTACGTTCTCTATATTGTATCAAGAGTTTTGTCTGTCAGATTGTTGCTCGAATTAAGGCGCGCAAGTTTTCAAGCTATCAAACTTTATTTGTGCATTGGGGAGAGTAAATGTTAGTGGCATTAAGGAGCATAGTGTCTCTATTTATCTTATCTAAATATAGTTATAATTTATTGTTGCATTTGAAAAAAGCCTGAATGTGTATTTGACATTTTGGGCGAATGCAGGAAAAATAATACTCCAAGTTTGTAGAAATTCCCACTATAGATTAACTTGATTATGCAATATAAATAAAGCAAAATACTTAATCTACTTATACAATCAAACTTGCGGAAGCTTAATCGATTTGAGCAAGATCAAATAGAACACATATGACAGAGAATAAGAATCAACACACATGAAACACAAAAGAATACTCTAGGGAAAGCCTTAGATAAAAACCCCACTATCTGTATTATCCTAAAAGTTGGAAATACATCATAATTACACAAAGCTTTAGCTCTCACAGCTATCCAGCTCTCAGTATGATCCTCATGGATGCTCACAGGAAATCAAGGCTTCTCACAAGCTTTCTCCTCTTCCCTCCAATCCTCCTATTTCCTTGCTCTGTTTCTTCTGGGTGATCCTACTATTACAAATTGTAACATTGATCACTCATACTGATCTCACACCCTGTAAAACTACGCAATCCTCAAGGAACCTTATTCCTTCTGCATGGATGAGTTTCCTTTATAGGAAAATACCTCCAAATGATATTACAATGTCCCTATCTTTAATCTCAACTGGGTCTTTCTCTGAATAGACATACATGAGTTATTTATGAGAGAATCTTCAGTTATTTGGAGTACACTAGTTTGATGCATGCATGCATTAATTGACCGAACTCACAATTAGTTCCTCAAACTGTTTGGAACTAATTTAACTGGACTTAACTCAATTAACTGAGCTAACTAATTACAACTCAAGTACAACTCATCCTTATCTTGTTAATTAAGGGATAATCTCCCTAATTTAAGGGATAACTATTGCATGACTTCACAAAGACTTCTGGCTTGAATTTCTCCAACTAATTAACTCAAGATGAATTAATTAATTATTTTTTCAATCAGCAGGTGAGACTAAATTCAAATTTTAATTCTCAATTTTAATTCGAGGTCAGATTAAAATTGGAATATCCTGAATGCTAATTTTAGCATTTCTTGTTGCTATTCTCAACAAAGTTTTCAGGCTATCAAACTCTATTTGTGTATTGGAGAGAGTAAATGTTAGTTGCCTTGAGGAACATGTGAAAATTAATAATCCATTCAACATGAGGAAAGATAAAGTTTTGATGATTGTAGAGAAAGTTGGATCAAGTTAAATGGAAGGTATGGGTAATAGTTAAAGTAGAAAAAATACCACTGGGGTTTGTTCTAGAGAATCTTGTGGAAAATTCTTGATGAGATATTTGGTTTATTGATATAACACTAGAAATGTAGAAGCCTCCAAGGAGTAAGAACACCCCACAAGTGTATCTCCAAATGTCTTGACCCTTCTTGCTAAATCAAAAGTTATTAATATATATGTACAACATATTTGATATATTTTTGGGTTATAGTGGAAATCACTCCATTTCATCTCAAGTGTATCTCAAATCACTCTGATGAATTACTAATGTTGTGTTTCTCTATAAATTTTTTCTTTAAGTAAAAAGGAACATGACTTTCAATCTAGAAGCATAGTTGTGCGCCCACGAGTCTATTTTGAGACATCTTGACCTTTGATAAATAACAAGTTATTATTATAGACTTGCAACATATTGAATATACTCTTGGGTTATAATGGAAAACATTTCAGTTCATCTCAAGTGTAGCTCAAGTCACCCTAATGAGTTATTGATCTTGGGTTTCCCAAGTTTTCCTTGAAATAAAAAAGAGCATGTCTTTCAATTTTAAATAGGATGAAATACTCATCCTTCTTGTGAAGATATTCTTAACTTCATTAAGTAAGAGTTGATAAGGATATTCTTGGTTTCATTGGCTTCATCAAAGAATCAACATATTGTTCTTCATCAAATCTTGGTTATGAGAGGACGAATTCTGGTATCAATTGTCACTTGTATGTTGTTCTTTTTTCAATTGTAATTTTAAGCTCCAAAATTACTAATTTGGTCTAAGTCCTCTAGGTAGTCATGAATGACCCATTCGGTGCCACATGGGGGGTTATACTTGTCCACAAATCCAAGGTACCTTTGTTGTATTGAGATCTAGTGACCTTGTTGAAAAACCCTAACAAAGGCCTTTTAGGCCATCTACTAGCACTTGGACTTGAACCTAAGATTTCCCAAAACAACGAAGGAACAAATGAGGGTTGTTTTATCAATCCACTCATAGATTAATCCCCTTTGGTGATGAAGGGAAACCAGCTATAAGATATCAAACTACACCTTCCCTCTCACACACATGCATAGAGGCTCTACCCCTGTAAATGTTTGAGCATGTGTTGTTTACATTGCACTGTTCATAATTGTACCATTTATAATTCACTCTTGTCTCTTTAGGAGGACTATATCACTTAGGCATAATTTGTTTTTGGAATTATTGACTTATGTGGTGGGAAATGCCATAATTGTTTTTTCCAATAAGAAAAAAGCATCATTTAGAATTAGTATTAATGCAAAGGTGTAATTTGCATCATCTAACATATACTAAAGCTGCTATGTTCATAATGTACATTCAAACGAGATAAAAAACTTGATATACAAAATATCCTAAGTTCAATGGATATGACCCTCATAATAAAAAATGTAGATATGCATGAAAAGTTAAGTCTTCAACTAAAGGAAACGTGCCCTCTACTAAATAACCAACACTTCTCCTTGCAGGTATTCTTCATAATGTATTTGACCCAACTGGAAGCCCACTCCCATTTTGGATATTTTTTTATCCTTTGAATTTAATTCCTTGTGAATGTGATCAAAGGATATAACCTTGAAGATTTAAATAAGCTCCATAACTCTAATCATCCATTGATCCAATAAAGAAATGGTTTAAGGAAGTATAACCTTTCAACCAATATTTAATAGCCTTTGAATCCCTTATCACTTCTAAGTTTAGATTGTTGAAGTCAGACAATTAAAATGACTAACATAAACAACTAATTTGTAATATTGTAGTACTTGATAGGTAGTCGTATTTTTGTTCCTAGACTAAATTAGTCATTCACGTTAGTCATTTTTAATTGTATCACTTATTAGCTAGTTGTATATTTTAACTCAAGACTAAATTAGTCATTTATGTTGGTAGTTTCTAGTTGGGCTACCTAAAATTGTCATTTTTTGTAGTATTTCACTTGGAAAAGCTACAGTGACTAACTTTCTTAGTCACCTAGTCGCTAATTTCCCATTTTCTACTAGTGAAAACCTAGTATTCCACCTTAGCCGTAATTTCAAGCATTTGAGAGCTCTATATGATCCTCCACCAATTCCTATTCAATATTAGAGATCTCTTATTGGACCCCCAATGATGTGTGATATATAAATCCATCCCTTGAGGCTTGGGCTTGGGTCCTCTCCTGAGAGTTAGTATGACAACCCCCACCCCCATGATGAACCCAAGCTCGTTCTGTAGGAATTTTAACCACATATGAGAGAATAATTAAACAAGAGGGAGACTGTAGAAACATTGACAACTAGAATAACCAAAGAGCAATATCGATTGTAGAGGCTAGTTGACGCACCTCCATAGGTTGGGCAAGTGAAAATTAAGAGATAAGACAACACTAAACATTGATATAACTTAAGCTTATGCTGACTAGAGTGCGCTTGGGAGAATTTGAAGGTGATGAAACTTTGAAAATCAATAGGGATGGTTGAGAGTGAGCACCAATAATTATCAAAAACTCAAAAAAGTTAAGGGACTAGGGCATAAGGGCTTGTGATGCGTCTTCGTATAGCACCAAGGATGTTGCAATTCTCAAGGTTTATTAACTTAAATTATCAATTCAGGTTTCATACAAACTTATAGGTAACAATGCTATATGAACAATACATTAGGTTCTACTAATGTCACCCTTAGTAATTAGATTAGATGAAGGTGACTAGACACCTATCCTTCAACTAACTACAAAGAGAATTTCTTATGAAAGCATATCATGATTGCGAAGAGATGAACATGATTCTAACTACAAAAATGAAAATGCCATTCATTAAATGTAAATGCTAATTGAAATTGCATGAAAGGAAGAGGCTTGTCTAGTTGTAGAAGTAAACTATACTACTCTATTTGAACACTTAATCAAATAAATAGCCTACTTGCATGAATCATTTATCTATTTTCATCTTGCTTAAAAATTGGGAATTCAATTTTCAACACAACTATGAAAAACTGCTAAGTCTAATTCTACCTGTCATCTTATGTTTGCAGTGAGGAAAGGATGGGAATGGAGTGGTCTTAGAATATTCCTTGGTCATGAAATCAAATATTGGGGACCATTATTCAACTTCAAAGTGCAAGGGTAAAATTGTGGAGAGAATTTGGTTGAAGAAAGCAACGCTATAGGATTGCTACAGGAGGGGGTCCGAGAGATTTTTGAGGACAATAATGGTACTTTTAATTTGAATGAATGTGGATGAAGTTGAATGAAGGGTGTAGAAGCCCCTTATCCAACCTTAGTACCCCATAGAGGCTTATCTTTCACTAAAGTTCATGCCCACGATGTCCTTCAATTTCCATGGAAGAGTGATCTCGATGGTAGAGTTTGGAAGTAATATCAAGTGTCCAGGAGAGATATGGAATGGTATAGGTATATGTGGAAGAGTTGGCCCACCCCTGCAAGTCAACAAAAATCCTCGTGGATCAGTTAAGTTCATGCATTCAATGATCAATATTGCATCAAATTGAATCAAAATGGAAACGACGAGTTTATTTTTATTTCTTCCAGATCTATTCTATCCTACAACATGCATATAATATAATTTTCAAATCAATTCTTCTAACTCCTAAATTGAAGAAACCAAGCATGTAGAAGAATGTCAATCCAAAACTAAACAATTTCCAAGAAATAAAAAACAAAAGGTTTTGGCTTATTGTTATACAGCCTTTCACCACACTTCCCACAAGAGAGCTAGCATGCCAACCCGCAACTACAATTTTGCAATATAATCCTACTTAAGCAGTAAAATGACTTGCATGAGAAAAGAAAAAGAATAACATACAAGAGAGGGACTAAAGCCTCTGGGTTGGGCCCAAACCCAAGGGTTTCATCCCTCCAAAACTAACTCAAATGGAGGCCAACAATAAACTTTCCACTAGCATAAAATAAGAGTCACATACCTGGTATGTAAGATCAAAATAATAGCGTCAAGTAATAGGCTCTCAATAGCCATCCTATCTCCCACAAAATTTTTAATCCTAATGAGACTTGAGGCTTTTTTATTTATACAAAAAGTAGCAGAGGGAAACTCCCTTGAAGAGAGGAGCGATTCCCTACAAAATCTTGATATTGGTTGATATGGTCCCCTTGGATCTTCACATGCACTTGAGTTCCTTAGTTGCTAGTGAATTCGAGATGTTGGTGAGGAATATTTGATCTCAAGCTAAGTTAGGGAGTTAATGCAGTAGACAAGCCCCCCCATAGATTCTCTGTAGATGTCTCCAATCAGCCCCTGCATAGTAAATATCTCCAAAAATGCTTGTTTTTCCTGCATATTAATCAAATTAGGCCATGAAATATGACAAGAACCCTTAATTCTTCCTAATAAGCATATTATGGCTAAAAAATGAAAATTAATGTGAGAAAAGGAGAGTTTTAAAGGCTAGAGGATAACACAATGGGCCTCAAAATATACCTATTGATGGGACCCATCATCACCCCCCTACTGAAGCTGTCCCTTACCCTTTGAGAAATCCAGTCACTCATGTGAAGCTCATTCGTGGCCCTGCTAGCCTCTATGACATCCCAAGGTATCTCAGATGGTGTGCCTTCCTATTGATAGAAACCTAGATTTTCTTCTATGTCTATCCATTCATTTTGTTCTTTTGCCTAGTTTCTTCTCTCCTATAGGCCCAACAATAAGGGAGGACTGAGTTTGAGTCATATCCACTTGATCTACAACCTTTGTGTGATTCTCCTGTATAATGTGGCTCTCTCCAAGGCATACCTTATTCTTTCTAGAGAGTGATACTCTCTGATTTGAAAACTGTGAGGCAAAGCATTCCATCTTCTTTGGAAAGCCTATAAACTTTTTTCCCAACATCCTAAAGGTGTCTTCAAAATGGAGGAAAACCCTGGTGAAAATTCCATGTAACAAATGTTAAAAACAATAACCACAAATGAATGGGACACTTATTCAAAGATTAATGTTGGGAAAGATATCTTAGAGGGTGCTCATTTGATTGTTTATGGCTAAGGAAATTGGCAAAATCAATGGCTAAGGCATTAAAAGGAATTTCTCCACATTTGTTTATGAAAATAATGGAAACTAGGAGAAGAAGGAGGTGAAACGTCAGAGGTTGCATGTGAGGAGGAAAATGAACGAACATAATGGAAAATAAAGAAAAATAGAGGCCTCATTCATAAAAGGGCTTCTGAGGATCAGTTGGTAACCTTTTTTTAGTTTAGCTTTGGAGCTCTCTCATTATTCTCTCTCTCTCTCTCTCTCAAACTCTTGGACATTTAGAGTTTTCTTGGAGCACTTTGAAATCGGAGCAAGAAAGGAAAAGAAGGCAAGAGGAAGCAAAGATCAAGCAGGGAAAGGTAGGATTAAGCAACTACAATAGGCTTCATTGTAGGTATCAACTTGCATGTGTATATTCCTTGCTAGATTTAGCATGCATTGTTATAGCACCATTTACCACTCTTGGTAGATCTGATGCTCTGATTATAGCCTAGGGAAACCCTTCCTTCCAGACTTGGTCCAAAGTCTAAAAAATAGTATTTTATTCCCTATATGCTACTTTTCCCTATGATAAAAGCGTGTACACATGGGTTAGCATATGTCCAATCCATGTGCATATGTTAAAACACTTAAAAAATTAAATTTCCTTAATTTCAGGCAAAGTTCATGGGTTTTACATGTTAATCACCTCCTATTGCTCATGGCCCAACTGTTCCCAACTGAAAAAACTAATTTGGAGAGGTATAAATAAACCTCCATGGGAAGGCCTTAAGGGAGAAAGGATGAGATATTGATACTATAGTGAGATTATCCCTGATCGAGTTTGAAGAATCCCTGTGCCTCCTGCACTCCCCAAAGCTTCAGGAAACCCTTGTTTCCTTCATTATAGATATCCCCCATCTTGCTTGAGATATCCTTGTTTTGGTGATGGAGGAAGATTGCTAAAGGTCGGGAAAGGATGGATTCAGATGACGGTTCTGCTGGATCCGGAGAAGGACTCAGGTCATATTTCTCCACCTTATTTATAACTTACTTCAATAAAAAGGAATGATGTTCTATTTTCGATATGAAATGTGTTTATGCATCAAAATTAAGTTGTAATTCATTTATGAATATTATATTGATGTATAATTAGTCATTCATTTATATGATTTAAAGTTAACATCATGTATATGCTTTATGTTTCTACTGTCGTGTATGTTCCATTTGAATAATTTTAAGGTTTCAAGAACATCGGGAGAAGTTGAGGGTTTGCACCCTGTGGGATCTACCCAAATGAAGGACATCTGGGTAAGGATGCCCCTACACGATTTAGTAGAATAAGGATTTTTGATGATTGTTTGAGCATTTCTTGTTGAGGTTTACCCTCTGCTCTGTTGGGGTTCTCAACCCAAAGCCCTAGGGTGGTTTCACCGTAACATAATTGGTGACTCCAATGGGGATAATAATCTTGTTATTCTTGTTTTGGGTTGTTTGTTCTCAATCAGGGTTTAGTTTCTTGATTTCTTGCTTTTACAGTATTGTTTGGTCCACTAGTGTCCCAGGTATCAAGTATGATCTTCTTGATCAGACCTTGATTTTTGTTTTTCCTTATAAATCTTTGTATACGTTGTTTACTTTGTTTACAGTATCGTATATACCCAAGTTTCTGTAAAGCAGACGCGCGTATACGCGAGCTTCTTGTATTAGAAATGCGTGTGCACACTTTGGTGTTTTTGAACATCCACATATGCAAGTTTTTGGATGATTTTTTCCAATCTTTTTGCCCAATTAGGTTTGTAGCATGGTGATTTCTGTTGTTGTATGGTCATCTGCTATTTGGAGAATTTACTTTTCCTATAAGCTTTCTTTTTCAAAACCTCCTTCTCACTGAAAAAATTTGGCTTAGGTTTGTCAAGAAAGTTTGTAGTTTGTATCTTGGTATTCAAGGCTTCATTTTGAAGTTCTTGGTTGTTCTGGTATTCTGGAACAGGAAATTGTTTTCAATTTCCTTTTTAGTGCAGATTTCAAGTTCTCTTGCTTTGCTTTCCCTTGTTTGGTGGCCTTATTTCTTTTCTTGCTTTTTGAGAGTCTTTTTGACAAGTTTGAAAGTATTTATTTATTGGCCTTTTGGTTAGTTTGTCGAAATATTTCGCTTCTATTTGGGTCAGTTTGTACAAGTTGTAGTCTTTCTTGTTCAAGTTTCGTTCATTTTCGAGTTTATAACTTGCAAGATTGAAAGATTCCTTTTGCTTATTTATTGATCCTTTGAGTTTTCGTAGTACTTTTGTGACTTCAAAATGTCGTTTTTGTTTCCTTAAAAGAAAAATCTCAAAAGACATTTCTTTTGTTTTTCTTTTTCCAAGTTTTTGGTTTACGGTTTTGTTTGCTTTATTGTTGAAAAGTGAATTGCAATCTTTGCAATTTGTTCTGCTTGCTTTGAAGAGAGATTTGTGTTAAAATTTTTGTCCTCTTTAGTTTTAAATTGGCTCATTGTCTCTACAAAGTATTGCATTTGCTTATGAAGGTTGTTTAGGATCTTTCATCATCATTGTAACTTGCATTAGGGTAGTTTACATTTTAAGGCATTCTTAGTCTTTTTATTTTTTGGGTGTGTGAAGATTGTTTTAGAAAAGAAAAGAAAATATTTTGCTTATATATATGTTTTCGTAGAACCCAAGTAGAGATCACTTTTCATCGAAGAAAATGACTGCATTCATATATTTAGTTTTCTATTGATTTCTTTTGCGTCATAAAAACATCATTAGTTTCACTCTCGTAATCCCCCTTGACTTGAAGAATAGCTATATAAAATCAAGCGATTAATAAAATGAACTAGAACTTTTATTGTTGTCATTAAACAAACACCAACAAGTTTAGGTTCATTAGGGCATTGTATTAGGTGAATGGAGAGTTAACTCTCCAAGTCCTCTCCAATTACAAAATGTAGAAGTTAAATAAATATTGAAACACATTGTTAGAAAGACCGAAAAGCTCCATGAATGGGAGTTAAGCACGAGGGAGAGTGAAGACAAGGAGGAGAGATACCCCCCTCTCCAACTTGTCGGATCCCACTGTTAGTGCTCAAATCTGCCTTAGGCTGAATAAGGCAAGACTCAAGGCCACATCAAACCACGCTCAGCCTCGTAGCTAGCCCTACGAGGACAGGAGAGGGTTCTCTCTGGGTCAAACTCAGCAAACGATATTCAAAAAAGCTCGAGATGACCAAATTGATGACTAATTTTAGGCTAGGTATTAAGTACAAAGGGTTTATGATTGATTTTTTATGATTTTGTTGAAATCAAACGAAAGGCAATTTTGGGTGCGGGGATGAGGCACAATTTTTGCAGAGGTCCACTTGGGGCAAGATAAGCAATTTTTTTGATAACTTAAAACAAGTGAGATGGATAGATCAGACTGGTGAGAGGCTAAGGAGAGCAAGGGATCTCAATGATTCTCCTTAAACTGAAGAAAACATAGAATATTAAACAAATTTAAAGGCAGAGCATGGCAGTTTCATGGATTCTACCTTAACACTTCATTTTCTTAATAAGAGAAGATTCAATAAAGATAATGATGCACATACATAACTTACAAGAACTAAAATAAACACACCATCAAGACATAAAGCCACATGGATCCCAAGTAGTGTTGCAAAACTCTGGTCTTCCTTTACCAAAAATGCTAGTAAAATATGTACAATATAGTCTCAAAACTATCCCAAGAGTCCAACCTCTGCTACTAAATGAAAAATTACATATATAGACCAAGCCAAACCATTCCCTAACCTCTAGGGGTCGAGCTCCTCCTTCTAGGAGCTGTTTCAACCAATTCTAAACTGAGCACTACAAACTAGGCAATCAAAACAACTTGCCTCTATAAACTTGGAAACTAATTCATTCATTAATTTTTTGCCATTTTATGAATGAATCTTCTAGAATAGGTAAAAAGTGCCATGTCAATCATGAAATTACATCAATTACATCAAATAGGATGAAAAATCCCACCAAAAGGTCAAAACTGGTCAATGTTGCGTTTTCCTGAGCTGAAGGTGCAAACCTGGCCAATTTTCCCAACGCGTAGCGCGCCATTTCTCTACGCGTAGCGCGCTTTTCAGGACACTTTTGAGGCACTTCCTGGCATCCAAATGAGGCACAAGTTGGCTTGTTGGAAATTTCTGGATGTCTACTCTCTAGCCCAAGTGGAATTTCTCAATTTGGAGGCCATTTGCCCCTCCAAACTTGCAATCTCCCAAGATTGCTTCTTGTGTGTCCAAAAAGTGGCAGAAGGTCATTTTTTGCTTGTTTTTTGACCTTTTGGGGGCTCAAATCTTCATGAAACTTCTTGGCATTGGCTGAGCAAGTGTATTTTGTCATGACAAATCCGAAAATGCTGAGTTTTCGTGAAATGGACCTCCCCAACTTAAGGGGAGCGCGCAGTGCGCTACGCGTTGAGGGAAAAAACCTATTTTTGACAAAAAATTTCAAAATTGACCAAAATTGCTCCAAATTCTCTAAATTTTGAGTTGAGGGTGTATCATTGAGTGCCATGCTCCTTCAAGGTGGCTTCAACCAAAATTTGAAGTGGATCGGGCCTTTTCCTCCGTTTTAGTGCCTTGGACAATCGTCCTTTAAGTATCTTCATTTTTGCTTTGCACACATGCATGCGGGCCCAATAATGATTCTTCATGTGGCGGAGCATATCTTTGTCCCAGTTTGCCTTGGCTATCAACTTTTCTAAATGAGTGTTCACCCGAATGAGCATAGACCCTTGCTCAATAGGTGTCAAATCACCGGGTCTCTTGCGAGCCAAGTTCCGGTCTTCTTGGATCCTCCGCAACTCATCAAGAGTGTGTTCATCCTCTAATTGCTTGTTGCGCTACTCTAAGTATGTGATTGTCCAATTTCCCATTTCCAACTTCTGCTGCAATAAGTGATTTTCAGCCTTTTGTTGCTGAATGATCTCCTTCAGCTCCGAGCTAGGAGGACTGATGTCAAGGTCAATGATGTCTATGTCCAGATCACCTGATGGCCCCTCATCAATCATGGGCTGCTTGCCTCTCTCCTGTACCTGTGCTGCTGTCGAAAGCGAGGCCCCTTCCATCTGATGTGGAGATAACACTCATTGTGCTGACGAAGAAGGCGAGACCCCTTCCACCTGGTGTGGAGATAATACTCGCCGTGCAGATGCAAATAAGGCTCTGTGGCCTCTCTGATATGTAACACATGCTGGAGTGCTGACATGCTCGGGCTCTGGAATGTGAAACTGATGTGAAGACCCTCCCTCATCATGGACAATCTCAAGGGGTGGCTGTGGTACCGTGAAGAAGTCTCGAGAGATAATATTGTGGAACTTTAAGGTGGAAGTAGGGTTTTGGAATTTAGTAGGTTTTAAGGATTTTAGAGAGGAAGATTATAAAATTTTATGGGAAAAATTGAAGGAGAATGTTGATGAAGATGAGGGAAAAGAGGGATCAAAAATGGGCAACCTTGGACAACAAAATATTTTGAAACCCTAGCACCATTAAGTCTTTAAATATTCCACAGTGATGTAAGGTTTTGAATTCTCATTTTCATGGCATTTTAACATATTAATTTCTCATTCATCTTGCAAAACAAAAAATAGCCATGGAGGAGAGGCCTACCTGAAATTTGCTTGAGAGAAAAGAGTATTTGGTAGCTTGCTGGCAGTTTATTGGGAAAAAAACCCAACACGTAGCGCACCTTTCCCAACACGTAGCACCCCTCTGATGCGTAGCGCGTGAACAAAATTACATTGAGAAAAGCTCCTTGATGCGTAGCGCGCCCTTCCTGACGCGTAGCACGCCCTTCCTGACGCATAACGCGCACCCAGCTACATAGTGCATTTTGCAGGAGGCTTTTGGAGGCCTTCCCGATGTTGAAATTGGGTGCAGGATAGCTTGTTGGAAAGGTATTTGAGTATAATTTCCAAAACAGCTGGAATTGTTTAATTTTGAGTTCATTTTCCCTGCTAAAAATCAAATCTCCCAAGACTGGTCAAAATGTGCCAAATGAGGCTGCCTCAAGGAAGAGTGTTGTTGCAGTCAACTTTTGAATGCCTTCCTCAACTAAAAATTGATCTCATGATAGCTCATTGGAAATATATTTATGTCTATCTATCATTTGACTCATCAAGAAATTCATTTGACCAACCAAGCTAGGATAAAATTTATTTTCCCAAGGCCACTCCAGAGGTGCATTCGATTCTCTTGAGGCAACGATATTTTTGACATTTCTCTAAAACCGTGACACCTGTGTAAAAAGTGAAGGAGGTTTTTCTTCTTTGGCATGTTTTAGACACAAACCTCTCTCAGTTTTCCAAAATTCATCTTTTATTGCTCTGAAACGACTTTTGAGTGAAACTTATCCCAATGTGTGGAACAAGGGATTTTGTCGAAATGAAGCGAAATGAAGGGGATAGGGGGCTTCTAAATTATTGAGAAAATTTTTGGAAGTAGGGAGGGATGTTAGGAAGCATGGGAAAGTGAAATATTAGAGATTGAGTTAGGGGAAGGGGTCCAAAAGGGAAAAACACAGGCCTAGCCTAGAAAATTGCCAAGTTGTGGCAAGAAACTAGGGTTTGTGGAAAAATGAGGAATTTGG
>APFE030700318.1:1903-51648 GCA_000404065.3 Pinus taeda | reverse complement strand
CACTCTGAGACCACTTTGTAAGAGCATATTTGATCATTGGAGGAAGGCTGGAAAGACTGACACTAACATTGGCTCCAATGGGGATGGTAGCTCCTTGGAGGTGCCAAGAACTGCAGATCTTTGGGAGAGCAGATAGTGCCTCCATCCATTGGGCAATGGAGTCATTATTTGAACAGATAACACAAAACCTTTGACACATTTATTGAATGAAAACTTGACTGAAAACTAACTAAAACTTAACTGAAACTTGACTCAAACCGACTCGATGACAAATTGAAATGATGTAAAAAACTTGACTTTAACAAACTAACTCAAGACCTGAACTTAAAATTTAAAACTTGATGGCAGTACATAACCACCTATGTTTCTTACAAGAAAACATACCATCAAACTATATCATAATGCCAATGTAACCAATCAAGCAGATGCCTTCTTGACTGATTCTCCCAATCAGATCTCATGATCAACAATAGATACTGGTAACTGGGTATCCAAAAACATAGCTGACCATGATCTCATTCATCACTGAACACAGCAATAATCACTTTCACTGTTGACTGTAACAAATATGCCATTGGATCCTGAAAAACATGAAGATTTGCCATTGCCACCTCCTGCTGAAAGAACAAAATGTCCTTTGTTTCAAATTATGATCTGTCTTCATCATATGCTTCGGTAAAAGTATGCTCATGGGCTTCAAAAAACTCTGCACAAATAGATTAGCATATCTCCTATTGTAAAAACAATTCAACACATGAAACATATGAAGAATCTAAAAGGTAGTTCTATATGCTATGATCTTCTGTAGTCTGACAATATGGTAGGTCATCTTCATATGATATCACAACCAAATTATCAAGTTCCTTATTACATTCTTCAATCATAAGGAAAGAAACTTCAGCTAATTCTTGAAGTGCAAAAATGACATTTCTATCATCTACCATAAATTCATCCAAAGGAACTTTTTCACTTACTTGAATGAAGATCTCATCTTGCTTTTCATGAACTGACTGAATTACCTCCTCATGCAGGCTCTGTTCTGATGGCATGAGAATATTTGGATCAAAAACTTTGTCTATGATCTCAACAACAAAACTCTCCTTTTCAGGATTCAGCACAAAGTATGCTTGGTCATCACAATCTGAATCTAGAACTAAAATAACTAACTTGACTTTATCACATTCTGAAATTGAAACTTGACTTTCATGCATGTTGTCTTCTTTTGTGGGCAGATCTGAAATGTCATTCTCCCTTTCATCATTTTCAGCCATATGGCACTCTTCAACCTGTTGATCTTGATTCTGCTGCAAAATTTCCTGAGCATCTTGATGGGAATCCTCTAGGTTCTCTTCATGTTGCTGAAATGGTTTCTCGTATAGTGCTTCCATGATCTCATCGTCCATAAAATTATCATCTTCATAATATTGCTCAAGGCTTTCAATAAAAGTAGAAGCATGTTTGCAACAGTCATGAACTAAATTTAATGATGGATAAGACGCTTGATATCTTTCAATGAACAAAGCATGAAAATCCTTTAAACAGTAAATACAGGCCAGCGGAAAATTTTCATACCAAGATTGGGCTTCACCTTCGAGAGTGGCCAGGAATATCTTCATCAAGAAATATTCAGGAAAATCCACTTTCAACTTGCGAATATGCATATGAAATCTAACCAGATGTAAAGTAGCATCTTTCTTACCATCATTGTTAAACGTAGGCAGATTCCTTGACCAATCTACCTTGGGAAACTTATTCGGAAAACTTGGAATGTTATCTCGGCTAAGGGGAGCGTATCTTCTCATGATTTGGTCCATCTTGAGAATCTCACAGCTACTGATCTCCCTGCAGTGAAGTCACCATGAAGCATTGATTTCTGGATTGTTCAGTGAATGGAGTCGTCAGGTGAATGATTTCAGCCTTATGATGTCTGATCGTTGTTCACCATCAACCATCAGATCTGAACTTGATACATGTACTGGGGCAATTTATAAGTTAAGTGTTATAATTACAAGCTACACCAGAGATCGACTGAAGCAGTGCTTATCTACTATGAACTCGCAGAGAAATGTGAAGTTCGAAGGCTACCTGGCGTGACTTCAGACTCCGTCTATAGCTATAAATCAAATAACACTAACAAGAAAACCAGTTCTTCCCCAGTATGGTCGCCACTATGTTAGCACTCAAATCCGCCTTAGGCTGAAATAAGGCAAGACTCAAGGACACATCAAACCACGCTCAACCTCGTAGCTAGCCCTACGAGGACAGGAGAGGGCTCTCTCCGGGTCAAACTTGGCAAAAGATATTCGAAAAGGCTCTAGATGACCGAATTGATGACTGATTTTAGGCTAGGTATTGAATACAAAGAGTTTAGGATTAATTTTTTATAATTTTGTTGAAATCGTGGGAAAGGCAATTTTGGGTGTGGGGATGAGGCACAGTTTTTGCAGAGGTCCACTTGGGGCAAGATAGGCAATTGTTTTTATGCCTTAAAGCAAGTGAAATGGATAGATCAGACCGTTGAGAGGCTAAGGAGAGCAAGGGGTCTCAAGGATTCTCTTTAAACTGAAGAAAACATAGAATATTAAACAAATTTAAAGGCAGAGCATGGCAGTTTCATGGATTCTACCTTAACACTTCATTTTCTTAATAAGAGAAGATTCAATAAAGATAATGATGCACATACATAAATTACAAGAAAATGAAAGAAACACACCATCAAGACATAAATCCACATGGATCCCAAGTAGTGCTGCAAAACCCTGGTCTTCCTTTGCCAAAAATTCTGGTAAAATATGTACAATATAGTCTCAAAACTATCCCAAGAGTCCAACCCCTGCTACTGAATGAAAAATTACATATATAGACCAAGCCAAACCATTCCCCAACCTCTAGGGGTCAAGCTCCTCCTTCTAGGAGCTGTTTCAACCAATTCTAAACTGAGCACTACAAACTAGGCAATCAAAACAACTTGCCTCTATAAACTTGGAAACCAATTCATTCATCAATTTTTTGTCATTTTATGAATGAATCTTCTAGAATAGGTAAAAAGTGCCATGTCAATCATGAAATTACATCAATTACATCAAAGAGGATTAAAAATCCCACCAAAAGGTCAAAACTGGTCAATGCTGCGTTTTCCTGAGCTGAAGGTGCAAAACTGGCCAATTTTCCCAACGCGTAGCGCGCCATTTATCTACGCGTAGCACGCCTTTCAGGCCACTTTTGAGGTACTTCCTGGCATCCAAATGAGGCACAAGTTGGCTTGTTGGAAATTTCTGGATGTCTACTCTCCAGCCCAAGTGGAATTTATCAATTTGGAGGCCATTTTCCCCTCCAAAATTGCAATCTCCCAAGACTGCTTCCTGTGTTTCCAAAAAGTGGCAGAAGGTCATTTTTTGCTTGTTTTTTTGACATTTTGGGGGCTCATATATTCATGAAACTTCTTGGAAGTGGCTGAGAAAGTGTATTTTGTCATGAAAAATCCGAAAATGCTTAGTTTTCGTGAAATGAACCTCCCCAACTTAAGGGTAGCGCGCGGCGGGCTACGCATTGAGGGCAAAAACCTGTTTTTGACAAAAAAATTCAAAATTGACCAAAATTGCTCCAAATTATCTTAATTTCAGCTGAGGGTGTATCATTGAGTGCCATGCTCCTTCAAGGTGGCTTCAGCCAAAATCTGAAGTGGATCGGGCCTTTTCCTCCGTTTTAGTGCCTTGGCCAATCATCCTTTAAGTATCTTCATTTTTGCTTTGCACACATGCATGCGGGCCCAATAATGATTCTTCATGTGGAGGAGCATATCTTTGTCCCTGTTTTCCTTGGCTATCAACTTTTCTAAATGAGTGTTCACCCGAATGAGCATAGACCCTTGCTCAATAGGTGTCAAATCACCGGGTCTCTTGCGAGCCAAGTTCCGGTCTTCTTGGATCCTCCGCAACTCATCAAGAGTGTGTTCATCCTCTAACTGCTTGTTGCGCTGCTCTAAGTATGTGATTGTCCAATTTTCCATTTCCAACTTCTGCTGCAATAAGTGATTTTCAGCCTTTTGATGCTGAATGATCTCCTTTAGCTCCGAGCAAGGAGGACTGATGTCAAGGTCAATGATGTCTATGTATGGATCACCTGATGGCCCCTCATCAATCATGGGCTGCTTGCCTCTCTCCTGTACCTGTGCTGCTGTCGAAAGCGAGGCCCCTTCCATCTGATGTGGAGATAACACTCGCTATGCTGATGAAGAAGGTGAGACCCCTTCCACCTAGTGTGGAGATAATACTCCTCGTGCAGATGCAAATAAGGCCCTGCGGCCTCTCTAATATGTAACACATGCTGGAGTGCTGACATGCTCGGGCTCTGGAATGTGAAACTGATGTGAAGGCCCTCCCTCATCATGGACAATCTCAGGGGGTGGCTGTGGCACCGTGAAGAAGTCTCGAGAGATAATATTGTGGAACTTTAAGGTGGAAGTAGGGTTTGGGAATTTAGTAGGTTTTAAGGATTTTAGAGAGGAAGATTATAAAATTTTATGGGAAAAATTGAAGGAGAATGTTGATGAAGATGAGGGAAAAGAGGGATCAAAAATGGGCAACCTTGGACAGCAAAATATTTTGAAACCCTAGCACCATTAAGTCTTTAAATATTCCACAGTGATGTAAGGTTTTGACTTCTCATTTTCATGGAATTTTAACATATTAATTTCTCATTCATCTTGCAAAACCAAAACTAGCCATGGAGGAGAGGCCTACCTGAAATTTTCTTGAGAGAAAAGAGGATTTGGTAGCTTGTTGGCAATTTACTGGAAAAAAACCTAACACGCAGCGCACCTTTCCCAATGCGTAGTGCCCCTCTGACGCATAGCGCGTGAACAAAATTACACTAAGAAAAGCTCCCTGACGCGTAGCGCGCCCCTGACGCGTAGCACGCACCCAACTACATAGTTCATTTTGTAGGAGGCTTTTGGAGGCCTTCTCGGTGTTGCAATTGGGCGCAGGATAGTTCGTTGGAAATTTCCTTGAGTCTACTTTCTAACACAACTGGAATTTTTCAATTTGGAGTTCATTTGCCCTGTCAAAAATCAAATCTCCCGAGACTGGTGAAAATGTGCCAAATGAGGCTGCCTGAAGGAAAAGTGTTGTTGCAGTCAACGTTTGAATGCCTTCCTCAACTCCAAATTGAGCTCATGATAGCTCATTGAAAATATATTTATGTCGAGTTATCATTTGACTCATCAAGAAATTAATTTGACCAACCAATCTAGGAGAAAAATTTATTTTCCCAAGGTCACTCTAGAGGTGCATTCGATTCTCCTGAGGCAACGATATTTTTGACATTTATCTAAAACTATGACACCTGTGTAAAAAGTGAAGGAGGTTTTTCTTCTTTGTCATGTTTTGGAAAAAAACCTCTCTTAATTTTCCAAAATGCATCTTTGATTTCTCTGAAACATCTTTTGAGTGAAACTTATCCCGATGTGTGGAACAAGGGATTTTGTCGAAATGAAGCGAAATGAAGGGGATAGGGGGCTTCTAATCTTGAGAAAATTTTTGGAAGTAGGGAGGCTGTTAGGAAGTAGGGGAAAGTGAATTCTAGAGATTGAGTGGGGGAAGGGGTCCAAAAGGGCAAAAACACAGGGCTAGCTAGAAATTGCTAGTGTGGCAGGGACTGGGTGTGGAAAATGAGGAATTTGGGGACTCAGTGATGGAGTGTTTAAAAGGTTTGAATGAAGGATAGGGAAGGTTTATGAACATTGGATACAAATTTTGCTAATGATTTTACCGTCCAAGAGAATTGCCTTTAAACCCTGGCGAGGGAATCCTTACCTAGGCGCAACTGAGCATGAACAAGGTGTGAAATGACCCAATGGAACCTGACATGATGATGACAACCCTCTGAATAATGATACACTCAGCTGAATGATGACATGGACTGCCATTTGGACAACTTTGAAAAGAGTGAAAACAAACCCTAGACCTAAAGCCTAGTGACCAAATTTTGCTTGAAGACTCACTGAAATGACAAAATTTGACCTTGACACTCTGAGACCACTTTGTAAGAGAATATTTGATAACTGGAGGAAGGCTGGAAAGACTGACACTAACAGGTTCACCTACCATATTTAGGTTTGCCCCCCATCCTTGGGTCCACATAGAATAAAAATATTTTTGGGGCACTGCCCCATACCCCATGACACATGGAAAGAATATAACACACACCCAACATTCTCCCACTTTTTGTTTTCTTTCCACATCACAGGTCAAAGGAGAGCTTAGGCATTGGTATAGGGATGAGATGCCCCTTATTTCTCTACACCAAGAAAACTTCTCAGTTTTAGCAGGCTTTGTCAATTCATCTACAACATTCTTCAAAGTGTCCACCTTTACCAGCAACACCTTTTTATCTTCAACCATATCCCTCACAAAGTGATACAAAACATCAATGTTCTTTGGCTTTAAATTTTAAGAAGCGTTCTTTGCCAAGAATATTTCACTTTGGTTGTCACAATATATCCTTTAGATCATTGTACCAACCCCATGGTTGAACACAATATTTACAACCAAGCTTATTCCTTTCTTGTATGAGTGGGTGCCATGCATTTAGCCTCTATAGTTGAAAGTTCCACCACAAACTTCTCTTTCTCATCCAAATGATTTCTCATAAAAATAGGTTAAACACATACCCAATTGTAGATCTTCTCTGAGCCAAATTTCCAACCCAATTTGCATCAAAAATTCCATGTATCTCCAAAACTATATCCGATCTTGGACTTCCTTGGTAGCATAAACCATAATCACTAGTGCCACACAAACACCTGAAAACTTGCTTCGTTGTTGTCCAATGCCCCTTCCTTGGTTTTGACATAAACATCCTTAATACTCCCACTGCATGTGCAATGTCTATTCTAGTATATACCATTGCATACATCAGGCTACCAAGCACACTCACATATGGAACATGGGACATGTCCTCTTTCTCTTCCTACATCTGAGGACACTATTTAGCAGGTAACTTTACACCTACAAGAATAGGAACCTTCATGGGTTTGTTATCTTGCATATTACACCTCTACAATATTGTGTCAACATACTTCCTCGAGTTTAACTAGAGATTCATCTTTATCTCTTTTAATTTCTGTTCCCAAAATATAGTTTGCAACAATAAGATCCTTCATTTCAAATTTAGAGTACACCCAAATCTTCAAATCTTGGATAATTTATTTGTAATTTGTAATTAGCAACATATGTCCACATATAAGACCAAATAAATAATATCGTCACCAATTAATCTAAAATACACATAGTGATAAGTTTTTCTCCTTTTGAAGCCACGTTCTTGTATATATGTATCAAAATTGTGATACCACACCCTTCATGACTATTTTAACCCATACAAATACTTTTTTAACCTGCATACCAGTTCTTTCTTACCCTTCACCATGAAGCCTTCATGTTGATTCATGTAGATATATTGTTTGAGATCCCCAAGAAGAAATTTTCTCTTCACATCCATATATTCTAGCTAAAAAATAGAAAGAGATAAAATCAATCCAATATTATCTAACTTGGAAATGGGAGAAAAAATATCAACAAAATCAATTCCTGACACATGGGAATAACCTTTTTCTACCAACCGAGCATTGCATTTCTCCACCTTTCATTTTGCATTCAAATTGTTCTTAAACATGTATTTTCTACCAACGGGTTTCCTTCCAATCAACAAATCCACCAAATCCCAAGCCTTATATTTTCCAAAGATGCCAATTCATCAACCATGGCCTCCTTCCTAAGTTTTCCATCTTCTAAATCCACTGCTTCCCTAACAGTTACGGGATCATCATAAGTGACAAATAAATAAAAATTTGAATAGAAAGCATAAGGACTATACCTCTTTGTTGCCTTCTCTCTTGAACTAATCTTCTCAAACCTGGAGTGTGTGGCTCTTCCTCTTTCGATTCTTGTTCTGTTATAGAGTCTGATTCTTCCTCCTTTAGTTCAAACTATATCTTCTCATGTTCCTTGGGTAGGCCTTCATGTTTAATAACATATTTCACCTCTCTAAACACCACGTCTCAATTGTACATAACTTGCCTTGTTTTTGGGTTACAAATAATATAACCTTTCAAACCATCCTTATAACCAATAAAGATTCACCTTCTAGATTTACTATCCAACTAGGTTCTTTTCTCTTTTGGAACATGTACATATGCATCACAGCTAAATACCCTATGATGTGAGAGAAAGGGTTTTGTACCAATCCATACCTCATGTGGAGTCTTATCTGCCAACGCTGAGGAATGTGATATGTAAAACATGTAACATGCAATATCCACTTCCTTTTCCCAAATTTCTTGTCCTAACCTGACACCACTCAACATGCTTCTTTCCTTCTCCATCATCATCCTATTCATCCTTTTTGCAACTCCATTTTGTTGAGGTTTGTATGGAGTAGTCTTCTACCGTGTTATACCCCACTTCTTATAGAACTCTTCAAATTCATTCTTGCAGAATTCTCCACCATTATCTATCCTCACCACCTTAATCTTCTTCTCTATTTGATTTTCCACTAGAACCTTAAATTCTTTAAACTTGTTAAAGACTTCATATTTATTCTTGAGGAAATATATCCATGTATTCCTTGAGAAATCATCTATAAAGGAGATATAGTACACAGACTTCCCCAGTGATGGAACAAACACAAGTCCAAACACATCACTATGCCCAAACTCTAGTATCCCTTTCACTCTCTTAGCATCAGAGGGGAAACTCACCCGAATGTGCTCCCCATATACACAATGTTCATAGAAGTTGAAATCCAGAGATAATTTAGATATACCTTCTACCATGCCATTACTATGTAGTATTCAAAGACACTTCTCTCCAACATGTCCTAGTATTTGAAGCCACAACATAGTATTTTCTCGAGAGACTAGAATATTTTATGCTCCGCATTTAGGAACCACATAACTATTAGATTTATTAATAACAATACTACCTAACAATTTATACAGAGTTCTGATCCATACTCCCTACATCAATACCAATGGTCCCTGAACCATCTTGTAGGTATCTTTCTCGAACACTTCTTTTACACCTGCATTATCCATCTTTCTTATAGAAATCAGATTTCTAGCCAACGTAGGAATATGTAGAACACCAATAAGTGTTCTAGTACTTCCACTTTGCAATTTGAGCTTTACATTTTTGTGTCCTATGATTCTAGCCTTCTTTCCATCTCATAGGAAGACATGACCACCATCATATTTCTCGTACTCACAAAACCACTCCCTATGGGGAATGAAGTGAAAGGATGGACTTGAGTCAATCAACAATGCCTCATGATCTAAGTGTATAATTGAAGAAGAAACTAAGTACACATAACCACCTTCATCTGAGGCGGCCTTCACCTTTACAAAAGGAGCATCATTAGATCCCTTTCCTTTCTCAAGAGTTTTAGATATACAATGATTTTTGTCTACATTTCCCTTCCTTTTCACATTTCCAACATAGCTTTACAGATTTTCCTAGATATTTAGATCTCCCACTGAATTTAGATCCCCCACTTAAGGAATTAATTTTGTTTATGTTTTGGGACTATCCTCTCATATAAAAGGCATCCCCATTCTAGCTCTCCATATTTTTCCATCTCATCTCCTTTGACAACAAGGATGAGACTATTTCATCAAACTTCAGGGTAGTTTTATTGCTACCTATTGTAACAACCAGACTATCCCACGAGTCTGATAGAGAACACAATAGACTTATACACTTTTCTTTATCTAAAATTTTAATATCAATGGATAAAAACTAGTTTTCCATAGTATTAAGCGTGTGTAGATGATGTGTTACCGAGTCTCCATCCTTCATCCTCGGGTTATACATATTTTTCCATAGGAACAATTTGTTCATAAAAGACTTAGATTGATACAAAGTCCCTAACTTGTCACATCAAGCCTTTTCTATAGCTTCTCCTCATACATTCAACAATACTGAATCTAAGAGACACAATCATATTGTGCTCTTCGCCTTCTGATCTAACCTCGTCCAGTTCTCTGCTAACATTCCTGTTCGTGTCGTACCTGGATCTATAGCTATCAATTGATCTCTATCCACTAGTAGGTCCTCCATCTTGATCTTCCACAGCTCAAAACTTTGTCCATTGAATTTCTCAATTTCTATCTTTCCATTGTTTGTCATCTTCTTTCATCACAAGAATTGATCCTATATATTTCCCACTGTAACGGGGTCTACCGCAGGCCCAAGCAAAACCCCTCAGCAGCAAAGGCATCCCCTTGAAGTGAAAATAACTCTGATACCAAATGAAGGTTTTAACCTTGTACAAAAATTACTTACAAACGAATTCTTAAAAGAGAAAAAAAATATAGAGTGGCGAGTAAATAAAACAAATATACATAGATATTTCCCCTCGATCCAAAAATTGAGAATACTAGATTGATTCTTCATTGTATTCCTTTTAATGTTACACATAATAATATATATATATATATATATATATTATATATAATATATATATATATATATATATGTATGTATGTATTGATTGTAACATTAAAAGGAATACAATGAAGAATCAATCTAGAATATATATACATGATGAAACATTCATAAACCCCAATCCACTAACCCTGGATTAGAACATAACCATAGTTCCCTTGATTGGATCTACAAATACCATTGAAAAAAACCATTGTGCCAAATAAACCATGTGCAAAACCATGGTTAGGTCCGCTCACCATCGTCATCCTTGTGTTCGTCCAACTATTATCTGGTCCGCATAAAATAAAAATTTGATGTGTGGAAAGAATATAACACATACCCAACAAACATAATGGGGCAATATAATAAATATTTTCCATAGTGATCTTATTACTATATAAATTTTCTAAACAATTTATGGTACCTCCATCTACAATCATTAATTAAAAATCTTATTATGGATGTATACAGTAGCTAATAATTTTTTCTAACTTGGAATTAATGAAGTTATCGATGCTACTCAAATCAATCAACATTATTACCCTTTTATTTCTAGCATGCACTTCTATGGTGAGGGTTTGTTTATTATTGATGCTAGCCAATGTACAACAAGATATGGTTGAAGTAGTTTCCTCTATTTCTATATCTTTTGACAGTTCCAATTATTGATTTTCTTCCTCTTTGGAATCTATATAGAATAACTTCCTCTCACCAAATTTATGCCCTTTACTATACCTCCTATCACATTTAAAACATAATCATTTTTCTCTTCCTTTATCCATTTTTGATGTGATAACCTAGTAGCTTGAGTGATGTTAAGGGAGGGAAAATGGTTTCCTATATAAATGTTAGTGAGAACGCTTCTAGTGGCTATATTTTTACTTTAAACTTTTCTTTCCACTTTAAAAACATGTGGAAAGGGTTTAGCTCTTAATAGAAACCCCTCATGTTAAATTCTCTCCTTTAAAGTTTCCATAAAAAAATGCAACAAATTATCCTTTCGAATGTTATTTATCACAAGACTTAACTTTCAGAATTATTAAATAGTCTATAATTAGACATATTTGCTATATATATTTATCAATTTAATAAAGAATGTTCTTATCTCAATGTCCCTGTAATGTGCTATAAAATAATCCATAAAAGTCGAAAAGGAGATGATATAATATCTTTTTCATTTGCACAGTCATTTCTACGAAAAAACATTGATCAAGTTATAAATAGAATGGTGCAAGGGTTACTTTTTTAAAATGGGCACTTGGTGTAGTTCAGATAATTTATCTATTTATAATATCTATGTTTTAGTATGATTAAGATAACATTTTGTCATGTCAATATTGGGAATAAAGTAATTCCTTGGTGTGAAGTTGAATTCCCAATGGCGTTGTTGTTGGAGTGATGAATAATCATGATTATAGCAATCAATATTCATGTTCTCCACATTTGTTAAAATATTATAAATATGTGACCGAGGTTCAAATTTTTTTATCACTATTTTAATGATTTGTTTATGTCTCAATATCACCTTTAGGGAACCTATTGCCTAGGATATGTATGAGCGTTCCTACCATGGAATTTGTTAATTTATTCATCTTTTGATCCATATTTTGTTTTGTATTTCCCATATTATTTTTTCATTTTTATTTGTGTGTTTATCGAATAAGTCTTTTTTCTAACCTCTCACTCAATTCATTAATTGTGTTCTCCAATTCGGATATTTGGCTCTACATTTCTTCAGTGTTCCGATATGAAATGGTTGAACAGTCTAGAGGTTTAATAGTTACAATTTTTTTTGCGAAATCATTAGGCATGTTGAACATGGTGCCACTCAAATTAGGTCTTTATAGAATCAAACGTGATTGTTTTACTTGGAAGACATATTTGAGAATAGTTGTAGGACTAATCAAAAACTATTATTTAAATATATTGTAGCTTTCAAATTATATATAGATTTAAAATAAGAATTATAAAAAAAAAATATCATAGGTTCTACAATATGACTCTTGAAGTCCCTAAAAGTTTTGTTTTTTGATATATCTTAGAAAAACATTATGACATAGTACAAAGAAATTTTTGTAAGGCTAGTTTTTGAACTAGTAACATATTGTAATTCCTGCATGCTAGAACCTTGAAAATATAGTGAACCAAAACTTGAAATTTTTACTAGAAGGTACTTCGATATTTTTTCATAAGCTCCTAAAAAATTATATTAAAAATTTTGGTCAAGGTTGTCATTGATGTCAATATGGCATTATTGGAGATGGAAAATATTCTTGTGATACACAAACCTCATGCAAACCCTAAGTGCTAAGGATGTCACTAATGAAGTAAAACCTAGATGTTAAGGTTACCCTTACATTATGAAGATGTCAAGATATTAATGAATAATTATAAGATTCCCATGATGCCCTAAACATGAATACTGATGTATAATCCATATGTGCCAATTATGTGCTTAATATACAAGCCCTTGCCCTAATAACATGGAGTCATTTCTCTTGATCGAAAAGCCCTAAAACCACCTTTATACCTTCACTCATGATGATGACACCTTACCTTGATTCATGATGCCATAAGGAAGCCTCAACCCTTAAAAATGTTTTAATCCTAGAGGAAGTCATAGCATTATCGAAAACACAATATCCTAAAGGCTGACATGAATAAATTATGATGAAAACTCACAAAAATAATTTTCTTGATGGGAAAAAAACCTCATTAAAATATGAAATTGACACCATATTGTAGAGGACAATCTCCCCATTCCAACAAGATATCACATGCCCTCTAAATCTTAGATTGGGAGAAAATTATTTTTGAAGTTAAATACTATATATCTTATCGTAGCCAACCTAAGTCGACTAGTGTAGGTTGTCATGTCCCCTCAATAGACGTGTCTATTCCCTTAACTGAGAGTTTATTATCAACTAGTGTCTAAAACCTTCATTTTACCATCAAGTTCGGTGAGATTTCATAGAAGAAAACACATAATCCAGTGGCCAATTCAGAGAAGTAAGACAAAGGTCGAGGAGGATTGTTTTAGAGCACTGTTTGGGCATTTTTAAGTAAACATTATAGCTCGGACTTGTTGTAAGCTCAAACAACAAACAATAGCAGACATAACACATCTTTGGAGGATATTTCAAGTGTGGACCAGTATTTTGGAAGTTGCATAGAACACATCTATGAAGGGCTCAGTGTAATAAATCTATGAAGAACTTAGACCTATTTTTGGGTGCCTCCATACTTTGAATTTATTGCAGATTATAGTATCAAACCAGTCAAAACTTCCTTACCTCGAACCTATGGTATTAATACCTAAAAATTGATAAATTTGGAACTGTGAACATTGAAGTATTTGAAGCCTTGACAGTCACGTATTTAGAGCCTTGGACAATCATCTCTTAAACTCAAACTTGACCACCAATTATAGCCTAGACGTGTAACTCATTTATTGATTTGTTAGAGCTAAGTGTTTCATTTCAGAATTGTAGAAACTCATGGACAGGTGTCTATGGTAAGCTAATTGTTGACATTAGACAGTGAAATTACTCAGTGCTCATATCTGTAAGCATTTTTTGAGGACTCGGACTACTTGAATTATGGGCAGTCTTTGTATAGAACTTAGTCTTAGCATAAATACCTTGAACTTGCTAGAAAGGCTACAAAACTGTGTTCATCTAAGGTGGCTCAGATCTGTGTGTGGTAGCTAAGATATAAGGAATTACATCTAGTTGTGGACTGTGGACAAGGAGCTAGAGTATTGTTTGGAGGAACTTTATTAAAGGATCTCTCGAAGTCTTGTTGAGGCAGTCTTGCCATCACTTTAGGGGAGAGTACTAGATTTGGAAAACTCTTTTAGGATCATTGGTTGCACCCTCCTAAAGTATCTTATTCAAGATTATTTGAAATCTATTGAAGACCTTAGAGCAGTTGATCTTAGAGACAATCTTGAAGACTTGAACTTGTTGGAGACCATATTGAAGATTGGATTTGAAGCATACCTTGAGGAGTATTAATTGAAACTTCTTGAAGTAGCTTATTGAGACAACTGCTAGCCTTGTTGAATAACACCTTGAAGCAGCTCATTCTAGATAGTTGGAGCATTGAAGACATTATGAAGCACATGAATAATTATTTGGTGCATACCTTGAGGATTAATGTAGCTTACTAAAGACATATTGTTGAGAAGATTTAGGTTATCTTGGAGACACTATTAAAGATCATGATGCAGTATTGAAGGCCTTCATGATGCAACCTTGAAAGTTTTTTTTTGGGTGACATGAAGAGTAGTGGTGACACCTTCTAAGAAGACAAGGTTGATATTGATGAAGTGATTTGGAGAAGACATTTCCGAAGACTTTGACATGGCTCATTGAAGAAGATATTGCGAGATGTGAAGAATCATTTAACTTATCTTGATGAATTGAAGTTAAGGGTTGGAGCCTCATAAAGATAAGGTTTGTGTATTGGAAGATAGGGTTGGAGCCCTAGAGGAAAGCAGTCCTCAAGAGACTAGGTTGGAGCCTATACAAGAGATAGGGTTAGAGTCCTAGAGGTTGGTGCATCAAATTGAAAAGGTTGGAGGCTTGGGAAGTCTAAGTCTATGCTTGGCATAATACAGGTTGGGGCCTCAAAGATTGAAGATTGGTGGCTTCATCCAGGGTTGGAGCCCTACACTATTATTGTACTCAATATATCTGATTAATAAAATTATCTATTCTATCATTCTTCATTTTTTGTTCTAATTATAAGTGATCTAACTGCTAAAATTAATAATTGAAAAGAAATGTTGATTCACTCCCCCTCTCAGTGTTCCAACATAAAACTTGAAAAATTCTAGTGAAAATTCCAGATTGGCTCATTTGAAGGACAAAAGCTTTAGGATTGTATGCTCTATAACTAAATTTCAAGAAACAAAAACCTAAATATTCTGAGAATAGAAGGAGAAATAAGTCCAAACCTTTATAATTGGATATACAAACAAATGTTAATGCACTTCAAGGGAGAAAATTCATTTTACAATGTAACAAATGTGTGAAATGAGATGAATTCTAAACTAGGACCCTTGGTAATATATAGGAAACAAAGGGTACAATTATGATTAAAGTGTCTAATTGATCAATAACGAAAAGACCAACATAAAAAATTGTAATAAATCAATATCTAAGGATCAACATTTGAAGTTTTGTTTTTTGTTGATAAGAAATTGGTTCCTAATTGTGGATTATAAAGAAGCAAATGAATTTTAAAAGGTGTTCCAAATACATGATGAATATATTAGAAGAAACAAACCTCAATTATCTTTTAGTGACCACAAAATTACATGTAATGAGAAATAATGCATTTCACATAATGTAATTGCCATGAATGCATGAATACACTAGAAGAAAAAAATCCATATACTATAAGAAAAGTGTTCCATGTTAAGAAATATGGTTTTCATCCTCAATAGAGGTTCTTATTCAAGACTCTAAACATAAGATCTTAAGATCTTAGTTAGTTCAACTTAAGATCTACATTGTCAACTTAGGTTGACAATGTAGATCTTGACAACTTGGGTTCTCATTCTTGGCAATGTAGATCTTGGCAACTAGGGTTCTCATTCTTGCAACATTAAACTAGAAAAAACATCAATAAATAAATCTAAAAAAGTCTCTGACTATAATATTAATCGCAAAATCCTTAGAAACGATGGGAGGGATACAACTAATTATGTTTAACTCTTTGACTAAATAAATCTAAAATTAGTGAAAATAATAATCTAATCTAACCTTTTGTAAAAGTTGTAGGGACACAAATGCTATTTTTTTTAAATTGTGCTCCTTACTTAGTAATATCTATATTGGATTATTTTTTGTTTACTCATACATCCTAATGATTGACCATAGTTGATTGATTTGAAATGTCGAATCAAGAAATTATATGAAAAATAAATATGAAAGAATTTTCTAATCATAATATTAATCATAAAAACCTTATAACTAAGATAATAACCCTATAAAAAAGGGATACAACTCATGATGTTTGACTTTTTGAACAAATATGCTTGCAACTAGTGAAAATAAAAATCAGATATAACCTTTCCTAAAATGTGTAAGGACATATATTTTATGTTCTTTAGTTGTGCTTCTTTCGTAGTAATATATATGTTGGATAAAATTTATTTATATATATTTTGTGATGAGCGACCACAACTAATTGGTATAAAATTTTGATTCAAAAAAATTGAAGCAAAATAGATCCAAAGGTATTCTCTATTCATAATATTAATTGTGTAAGCCTTAGAACTAAGATACTAAACCTGTGTGGAAGGGATATAACTAATGATGTTTAAGGCTTTGATTGAATACATCTATAACTAATGAAATAAAAATCTGATAGTCTTTATTGAAAGACACAAAGACCTAGATGTCGTGGCCTTTAACTATGTTACATCAAATTTATTTATATGTTCTTCTTGCTGAAGGACCACAATTGATTTCTCTAAAATACCCACTCAAAAAATTCTATGTGAAATGGATCTAGAAAAAATCTTTAATCATAATATTAATCATAGAAACCTCATAACTAAGATACTTACCCTATATGGAAGGGATACAACTAATTATTCTCAACTGATCGAATGAATACACCTACACCTATAACTAATGAAAATAAAATATAATCTAACCTATCCTAAAAGGTGTAAAAGGTGTAGGGATGTAGATGTTAAGCTATTTAAATGTGAACCATACTTATTATATCTTATTTGAATCATATTTTTTTAAGAATACTTCCTAATGAGGGACTACACTTGATTTTTCTGAAGCATTAATTTTCCAGCACGCAAATACCTTATGCCCAGCTATATGCCATCCACCTGTCGGAATTCAAAAGCAAATGTTGTTGTTCTAACAGATTCAAAGAATAAGAAAATAGAACATCAGACAATTCGATGGGAAGATCTTACATTCCCTAAACACTGGGTAGTTTCTAATCCCAAGCCTCCAACACTTAAAAGAATAACCTCTGCTGAAATCCAAGAGAACCAATCCTATGCTATTTTGTCTTTCCCTAGAAGATCTACTATTGATTCCAGAGGAATTGAAAGAGCCTACAAAAGTTCCAGATTTTATCGAGATCCATCCACTGTTGATACCACTTGTTCTAGCTCAATTTCCTGTAAACATATTTCTTTGTTTGAATTTGCCTAGCTAGTCAATTTCAATTTCCTAGAAGTTATATGTCCTGAATGTAAAGCTGTTGTAAATTTATGTACCCTTGCTGAATCTGTCATCCATGAGAATCACTATCAAAGAACTGGAGAAGCTCCTCCTTCCACATCAGTTAATTTATGCCCGAACCCAAAATGTTTAGACATCCCTTTTCCCCATGAGCCAGAATCTGACCATGTTCTAATGATGCATGAGATTATCACTCTAGAAAGGGAAGATCCCAGATTGATAGAAATGTTTAGTATAATGAGGCCAACCAAACCCAAATATGGACTAGGCCATCTTGGGCAAGCAAAACGACTAATTCCTTCATGTAGATTTGGTCCTATTCCAGATGACTATAAAAATCCTATACTCATGGAAATGCACAAGTACTTTACTCTAATGAATGGCTGCTTGAAATAAGAAATAAGTTCTAAATGGATGAAAGCCATGTTGAATTGGGACTTATTTACCAATCCAGAAGCAGAGCAGTTTGGCCTTAGTCATACTATCGAGGAGAATATTAAATTATCTGAAAACTCAAAACATTATATGGAAGTCACAAATTCTTGGATTTCCTTTTATGAATGGCAGAAAAATGTTTCCCCTAAAGTTGTCTTGACGGGATCATCCTCTTCATCATCCACCAAACATGCTTGGACTACTTTAGATGGCAGTAGAGTAGAGACTCCATCTACTTTTCCTCCCTACAAAGGAATTATGATCGGAGAAAATCAAAATGCAGCAAAGGAAATTCCTTTGGTTCAAAAGGATGATAATGAATTAGGCAGAGATGGAAGGATTCATAAATCGAGTGAACAAATCAACTGGACTAATACAGCGATAAAGGGTCTAGAGATAAATACAGCAAAAACTGTAGAAATAAAAGAACAATTTGGCACTGTTCAAGTGTCTTTAAATGAGGTTAAAGAAAGCCTCAATGATGTACAATATAATTCATCTATTGTTAGATCTTATGCCAAAGAATATTTAAATAAGATAGAGGAAGTGGAAGAAAAGATAGTAGATCATATTGATACTACAAAAAATCTAATATCTGGTTTAACTCAAAAGGTTGAAAAGATAAGTCTGTCAAAAATAGATAAACCAGTTCCCACCTCTTTTCTTTACAAGAGAAATATAAAGATTCAAGATCTTGTTAAACCAATCAACATGTTCCTGACATTGTTTCCCAAAGAAGTAGCCATATCTTCTACTCCAGAGGCTACAGAAAAAGTCACCATTTCTTCCTTATTCAGGGAAGAAGAAGATGAAAAGAAAGAATCTAAGTCTCATATTTTTCCCATATATGAACCACATGAAATTAGGTTCAATAAATATCCTACACCTAATCTTGAAGGCAAAGGCAAGCTTCCTAAAGCTCATACATTTTCCCCTGAATCACACAAAGAGTGGAATATTGATAATCTGAGTGTTGGTCAGATTAGACAATTAATTGATATTATGTTCACAGAATATAAACTCATGTGTCTTAGAGGAAAGGGTGAAATAGAAGCATGAAAGACTATTATTCGGTATTTTACAGGAACACTGCTCAGGTGGTGGGAGACTGAATCATCTCTAGCACTATTGATAAAAAGGGAAGAAAAAGTTCTTAAAGATGAAGCAGGAGATGTGATTCACAATTCAGATGGCTCAACTACAAGCAACATGATAGGATCTCTGACATCTATGATCTTGGAGCACTGGTGTTGCAATGAACAAAGATTGCAGATAAGAATGAAGTTATTCTCATGAATCTCAAGTGTTACAAGATGTCATAATATGAATGCTTTCATAGGCATTGGATGCAAAGAATCTATGAAGTGAAAGTTTCAAAAAAAATTCTATGGAAACAGGTTTATCTTGCTACTCTTCCATCCAGGTTTGTTGATTATATCAGGTTGCAAGAGATTTTTCAATTGCCATTTGATTCATATACTTGGGTGAGATTTATTCTCACATTACAAAAACATTAGTGAGCTTATACACAAGTTCCAAAGTAAACAAATCTTTGGAAAAACTTTGAAAGCTCCTAGACAAGAAGTCTGTCTACAAAAAATAGGCACTCACAGTCAATGACCCTTTGGTCAAGAGAAGAAAAGCAAAGAAAAGGGCTAAAAATGAGTATAAACAGAATGCTAAAGGCTTTAAAGATAGAAGAAAGCATTCCCAACAATCTAAAGGTCACTCCTCCAAAGCCAGAAAGGGCTACTACAGGTATGTCCCCTGGACACATTATTATAGACCCTCTCACATTCATCTACATATATCCAAACAAGAGAAATGGAACAATCTCACTTGTTGGTTGCGTGGAAAAACTAGACATACATTCTCAAGATGTCCAGAAGGAGAAGAATCTAAGAAAAATAGAGGAAAGAAGTCCCAAGCGTCTTTTCAGAGAGGTAAAAATATTAAGCAAGAGGGACATATGCAATTCATGAAGTGTGGTGCCCACTCTCACAAAACAAAACACTGCCCAAATGTGGTAATTAAAGAACAAATTCAGAAAAAACAACTTGAAGAATCATCTTTTGATTCTTTTAGTTCTTTGTCTCAAAAAGAATTACAAGAACACATGCAAGACTATTCAGATTCTGAAACAATAGACAAGAATCGGAAGAATGTGCTTGCCAGATGCATTATGATTCTGATTCAGACTCATACAATGATTCTAGCTCTAAAGAAATATCCTTCAGACCACAAAAAGAGAAAATCTTGATGGCTGCCATAGAAGAGGATAAGATAAAAAATCTTTCTCAGATTCGAGCAATGGAAGATGGAGAAATGAAGAATCGGCTAACAGAGGCATTCATGGACTAGCTCAAATCCAATTCTTCTAGAAATATAGGTAAAAATTCATTATTTGTTGGTGCTTATTTTGAAAGGAATATCAGATCCTACAAGCAACATCAAGAGGAGTCAGATAAGGTGCATTCACTCACCTTGGGAGAAGTAAGTAGGGAGATCCATAATATTAAATCTGAAATCTCTACCTTGAAATCCCAAATTGCTTGAATAAACAAAGGTAAGAAAACTGTAGAAGAAAATTCTCATTCATGGGACACAACAGAATATACCAAAAATCTTAATCCAAATCTTGAAATTGTTGAAGGAAAGAAAGACCCTGTCTTTGGATTTCAAGAAATGAGAATTCTTGCTATCTCCTACTAGCAACATCATGTAAAAGTGAACATCTGCATAAAGGGAGAAATGTTTGAAATCACATCACTCCTTAACTCAGGAGGCGATGTGAACATTTTAAATAAGAAAGTGATACCAAAAAAATATTGGGTTTCTGAAAAAAGAAATGTTGTAGGATTGGGTAATAAAATGCTCAAGTATGAAGTTCCTAAGGCTTCTATTTGTTTTGAACATCACTGCATCAATTTGAAATTTGCAGTAGCAGACATCTCAGTTGACTGTATTCTAGGAAATATATTCCTAACAGTTGTTGAGCCACATGGGTCAACCATATTAAAAGAAAACAAAGCTGGTTATTGATCTAGGTGGATGTTGGTGGCCACCCACTATCCCGTTTGGACCCCCACAACTGTCTCTTTCATTCTTTTTCAATTTCCTAAATTGTAGCACAGTTTACTATTTTTTAGCAGCTTTTTAGGTCCTAAACTTCCAGAGCCGTTTTGAGGCCCTAAACGATGTTTTTTTGGAAATCTGGGAGCAACATGGGTCCACAGACCGATGTTGCTCTTCTCAAAGTTGTAGTGCTCGGATAGATATTTCTAATGAACTATTGTACGCATCAAATGGAGATCGTATGCCAAAGTTACGACCTCGGGAAGTTGATGTACCAACTTACCCAAAACGGGGCCCACAATTTGGCGTTTCATCTTCTAGGGTTAGGTTTTGGGGTTAAGGGTTTTTGTATTTCTCAACAATAAATAGGCCTTCGAGCCTCATTGTAACACAATTTAGAGGAATGTAGCCACCACATCTCTTCTCAGAGATAACCTACCATCACCCCAGCTGGTTTATTTCCATTACTATTTGTAAGCATATTTCAGCATTTTGCATTAATGAAATGAAGTATTATTTCCACTACATATCTATGTTTATGGTTATCTCTATAGTTTGTTGTGTTCCTTTTTAAATCCGAATCAATGGCATCAAAGCGGTTTTCATTTTCTCTATTTTTCTTTGCATGTCTCCAACGATGTCGGGATATAAGGAGTTAGGGCTTGAATTGGTTGAACCTTTGTAAAACTAGCCTCGCAAATTCTAATGGCCTCCCATGGAAGATGTGATAAAAGACAAGGGGTAGGAGATCCTATCAAAATATTGCTCAAAGAAGCCCTCGAGTGGCAAAGGAACTCAATGATGGATAGCTTTGTGCAGATCCTTGAGCGGCTACCCAGAGGTGACACATTAGCTTCCAACAGCTACTATGGAAATGCCACGCCATTTAAGGTACAAGTTAATTTTGAAATCCCCATCTTCAAGGGTCAAATAGACATAGATGCTATATATAAATGGTTAAATCTTCTAGATGGGTATTTTTCTATTCATGAATTTTCGAGTCGCGAAAATATTGTTTTCGCTCTTCTCAAAGCAGCCCCCCACGTCAAGGACTAGTGGGAAACCTACTGTGAGTAGAAGCATGAAAGCACATGCTCATTATTTTTAGCCACACCCACTTGGGATTCATTCCGAGATGCCGTCAAGGAGCAGTACTACCTTTTCAAAAGCTATAAGGACAAATACATCAAATGGACCACGCTGTGATAGGGAAGGGACCAAGATGTTCCGGAGTTCACAAAAAATTTTCATACCCTTCGCACACAGTTGGGTATCAAAGATTATGATCTACATCTGGTACTGAAATACCGCGACTGCCTACACAAATACATCTAGGAAGAGATGGAGTTCTTGAACATCTCCTCACTCGGCACGGCGTACCGATATGCTATCAAAATTAAGCAAAAGTTCAAACATAAGAAGCGAGACTTTGGATCTGTGAATCCAAAGACCAAAGGACAAAGCCAAGGCAGGGTGACCCAAGACAACTCGTCGAAGCCGCAGGGAAAGAACAACACCACAAAGTCAAAAAAGGACACAGGAAAGTGGTGTGAATTCCATAAGAGCCCCACTCACAACACAAGTGAGTGTCAGACCAAGTAGTCGCTAGTGGCTGAGTTGATAGCTTCCGAATCAGATGCATGTTCCAACACTGAGCCAGAACCCAACAAGGGGAATGGAAAAGGGAAGCAGATCATTGATGCGGATCCTATCGCCACTATTGCCACTGCCAAGATCCAGAAAAATGAACCAAAAGATCCAGAGGAGGGGGAGTGCCTTTTCCTCTCACAGATGTGGGTGAAGGGTTCGCCACTGCAATTCATTATAGATAGTGGCAGCCAAAAGAACCTCATTTTAGCAGAGGTCGTGAAGCGGTTGGGCCTACCAACTACACTACACCCACAACCATATATTATTGGGTGGCTTCATGAAGGATGATATCTCAAGGTTCGCCAGCAGTGCCGCCTTCCCTACAGCATCAAGCCCTTCACAGACGAGGTATTGTGTGATGTTACACCTCTGGATGTTTGTGATGTACTATTCAACCAGCCATACTTGTGGAGGTGACATGTTGTGTATGAGTCAATGCCTTGTGCTGTCATTATTTCTTTGTGTAATTCATTATATAGGATACCAGAGGTAGCCCCACCTACCATGACCTCTTTCATCGCTGCTAAGAAAGGAAACAAGCTCATCTCCCAGACTAGGAAATTCATTTTCTGTCTGGTTTGCTTCGAAAGTAAGGGGAAGATTTTCGCCACACCCATGACCCCCGCGAAGGGTTCCTCCATGCAGCAGCAGCAACAAAGGGATATGGTCATGAAAGAACACAGGAAAAGCTTCTCCTCACCCACAGGGGTACCACACAAGTTTCAGGTGGGTGACAAAGTTTAGTTACATCTGTAGATAGAACACCTTACAAGAGCCCATCAGAAGCTCAGAACACTCCGACATGGTCCTTACACCAGTACCAAGGCTATGAGAAACAATGTGGACCATCATCAACCATTCTTCCGACCATTTTTGGATGCATTAGAGATTGTAGAACAGCTCACCAGAGACCCAACTCAGCAGAAGCGTCCTCATCTCAGGGAGGAACTCAATGCAATGGGGACCATTACTTCCTAAGGGGGGAGGAATGATCCAGGTAGATGTTGGTGGCCACCCACCTATCCCATTTGGACCCCCACAACTGTCTCTTTTAGTTTTTTTCAGTTTCCTAAATTGTAGCATAGTTTACTATTTTTAACAGTTTTTCAGGCCCTAAACTTCCAAAGCCATTTTGAGGCCCTAAACGATGTTTTTTCGGAATTTAGGAGAAACATGGGTCCATGGACCAATATTTCTCTTCCCAAGGTTTTATTTCCTGGATAGAACTTTCTAACGAGCTATTGTACGCATCAAATGGAGATCGTATGCTGAAGTTATGACTCCAAAAGGTTGATGTACCAACTTACCCAAAATGAGGCCCACAATTTGGCGTTTTATCTTCTAGGGTTAGGGTTTGGGATGTTAAGGGTTTTCCATTGTTTCTCAAAAATAAATAGGCCTTTGAGCCTCATTATAACACAGTTCAGAGGCATGTAGCCACCACATCTCTTCTCAGAGATAAGCTACCATCACCCTAGCTGGTTTATTTCCATTATTGTTTGTAAGCATATTTCAGTATTTTACATTAATGAAATGAAGTATTATTTCCACTGCATATTCGTGTTTACGGTTATCTCTGTAATTTGTTGTGTCCCTTTTTAAATTTAGATCAGTTTTTTATTTTTGTTCCTACTTCGAAAGGAATAATAAAAAGGATTGAGTTTCCTTATATCTCAAATCCTAGAGTCTCTACAATGGTCCAGACTGTCCAAACTGACAGATCTGAAATATCTAAAATCTACACTTAAGGTAGAAGAATAGCTGAAGTATCTTATAATTAAGAGGAAAATTGTGGAACTGAAGAAACAAATTGAAGATGAATGCTTCTCAGAAGAACCAAATGCATTCTGGCACCGAAAGCAGCATACTATTGAGTTCCCATACAAGGAAGGATATACAGGTAAGCCCTGTAAAAGTAGAGCTATTCCTATGAACAAGGAATATAGATATCTCTGCAAAAAAGAGATCAAATAGCTCTTAGATAGAAAAATCATTAGGGAATCTCATAGTCCCTTGAACTATTGTGGATTCTATGTCAGCAAAGAGCAGAACAAATCAGAGGTATCCCAAGGCTAGTAATAAATTTCAAACCTCTAAATTCTATTCTTGCAAATGACACCTATCCAATTCCTCACAAAGGAGACCTAATGAGTAAGATAGCTAGAGCTAAAATATTTTCAAAGTTTGATTTGAAGGCAGGATTTTGGCAAGTTACCATTTCAGAAAAAGATAAGTTCAAAACTGCTTTCAGTATTCTGGTAGGCCACTATGAGTGGAATTTCATGCCTTTTGGTTTAAAGAATGCTCCATCAAAATTCCAGAAGGTAATGGATAAAATTTTGAAGCCATATTTTGATTGGCTTATATTTTACATTGATGATGTTCTAATCTTCTCCAAGAACATCCAAGAACATTTTAAGCATGTTCATACATTTAAATAGTTGGTAAAACATAATGGTCTAGTTTTGAGTAAGAAAAAGATAGAAGTCTTTCAAAGTACTATCAAATTTCTTGGCCATACCATATTCAATGGCCAAATCTCTCTATAGAAGCATGCACTTGAATTTGCTGATAAATTCCCAGATGTTATCACAGACAAAAATAAGCTTCAGAGATTCCTGGGGTGTTTGAATTATGTCAGTAATTTTTACAAAGATTGTGTTGTAGACAGAAGTGTGCTAAATCAAAGACTCAGAAAAGAGCCACCTCAGTGGACAGGAGAACACACCAAGGCTGTTCAGAATATCAAAGCCAAGGTAAAGTCTCTTCCCATTTTAAATTTCTTTGATGATAGTGCATTCAATATTGTGGAAACAGATTCCAGTAATATAGGATGGGGAGGTATCCTAAAACAAAGAAAAGATGGCACTCAAGAAGTCATCCAGTTTGCATCAGGCACCTAGAATCCTGCTAAACAGAATTATTCTATGATTGAGAAAGAAGTAAACGCTGCATGGAACTGTATCATCAAATTTGATATTCATTTAATAAACAAACAATTCTTGCTTCGAACTGATGCTTCAGCCTTGCAGAAAGTCTTAACTAAGGTCATCAAGAAGCTAGGAGAGGCCAAATTTTCCAGATGGCAAGCACTCTTTGCTAACTTCAACTTTCGAACATATAAAGGGCACAAGGAACTGTCTCCCAGATTTTCTCAGTGGGGAATTTATCCAGCCACAAGAACATATCATGGTCATAGTCATAGAATGGGACCAAAATCAGAAACAAGAAGTCCCACACACCATACTAGATAATCAGGACTAGGAAGAATACAAGGACAAGTGGAAGCCAACATGGCAGTTGAGAAATACCAAGGTGTTAGATGCTAATCTGCAAGCACATACTGAAATTCAACATCTTGTACCAGAAAGAAGGGTGTATCCAAAAGGGAGTAAATGGATACATGACATGATCTACACAAAAGCCAAAAGGGATGCATTAAATATAGAAGATGCTCTTTAAAGAGACTTTCATGATATTTCAGGAATTTGGTGTCATGGTGGTATCCACCGAGGAATTTATGAAAAATATTTCTACATCAACCAAACCAGGAATCTGGCATGGCCTATGCCTACTCAGACTTATGTATTATGACCAGGAGGATATCCTAGGCTAATCTTTCTAGACACAGTGTATGATTTTGCAGCATATAAAAATCTATGGTGGGATTTTATAACTGTAGATGACAAGGAAGAAACCCATTATACTAAATTAAAATTTAGTACAACGAGAATAATGCAAAGAAATCAACAATGTGAATGGCTACAAAATTGGTGGACTAATTTCGGTGTTAATAGGACAACAATAGATCCACTCTATTGTGAGTCACACTATAGATTCCATTGTGACATATGTTTCGAACATAACATCCTAGATTGCTTGCACATCCCATTCAAAACTGTCAAAGAAATGACAGCAGGAGACTGGTTACCTTTTCATGATGACAATAAAACTCTAAGCGAATATATGACCCATCATTATGAATGGTTAGTTTTAACCAAGGTCAAGCATCAAATAATTTTGGGGAAACCTATGATTGGTCTGAGAATTTTTACCAAAGCATGGGATGAATTATTGTACAAAAAGCATAGATTCCCTAAAATCACTGTATTCTGATGGTTCTCATGGGCTTGACCAACAAAAGCATCCATTATTGTAATAATGTTGTCCAGTCACAAGGACTTAATTATGGCCAACTTTTCTCATGGGCTTTGCTGTACAAAATCATCCACTGTGTAAACAATACAGACAACATATTTTCCCATAGGATTTACTTTTCCAGAATGGAATCTTTGTGTGGATGTCACCTCAGTGTTACCTGAAAGCAATGATTCCATCCAGTTGTTTGATAATCTACAAGAATATTTGTCCCCTCTCATTTGTTATAAATTGAGGGTAAGGCTCGTTCTTGAGGCATTCCCATTCGAAGAGTCTTAGAGTCTTAAAGTCTTTGAGATTTGAGAAGTTTGCGTATCAGTGTGCTTGGTACTGGTAAGAACCTAAATTGGCTAGATCTATTAGTAGTCTGAAGTCATTCAAGTTTGTATATCAGTTGAGTCTGTATATTCTAAGGCAGAGCCTATCTGTCGCCAGGAATCCTTTGGTAATGCTTATTCCTCTGTGAAAAGAAAAATTTCGATAAATGCAATGACAGTCTATCTCTGTAAGGAATACTCTCTATAATATGTAATCTGTAATCTATATCCATTTCTGAGAAATAGTATGAGAAGGAATTTTGTGCATTTGAATACCTGTGCACTTTTATAAGTCGTCTGCTGTGTAGTAGTTGTCTCATAATCTTCACTCAAAGTTCATTAGGGGTTCCCCAAAGGTTTGAAGGGATGCCAGACTTTTGAAATGCGAGGAAGCCGTGTATAAGGTCACAGAGCGTGAAAGATCCAAGTAGGTTCGCACTAAGTTCACCAGAGGTCGATCAATGAAGACAAACAAAGAGACATAGCAAGGCCAAGACAACAGAGCATGACAACAGCATAGTGCATAGAGTGCAAGACACTATAGCAATCTTTGTGGAAGCCCCTACTAAAAATTGGTATCAGAGCTAGTAACCTCTGGTTCAAGAGGTTGGTATTCTAAATCATCACTCATATTAATGGATCCATTCAGGAAGTCTGTATCCTTCCATGAATTAGAAGACAGAGAGTCATCCACTACAGTGAATCCCCTTAGGGACATGTTTGTATCAAGGTCTAGTTGAGTCTTAAATCAAGTAGAACTTGAATATGAAGAGCCACAACCTTCTGCTCGATCGCAATTACCTAGTATCTCTGCATCAAAAGTTTATGATGATTTTTCTATATTCCATTTAAAAGCCGCCACTAGAATTAGTATAAAGGAGTCTATTAGTCATATTTAAGAGAATTCTGATAATATTCAGTCTATCCCTCTTCTGGATACAAAAACTTTACAGGCGGAAGCTCAAAGGTTAAAAACAAAATATTTTCACTTGGGATGCATAAGGATTGGGATCAACCCTTTGACTCATCAAGGGTTAAATACTTTTTTGCTAGCCACAGTCCGAGATATTACTCATAATAAGTATACCGATTCCTTAATAGGAGGTATAGTTGCCCCTCTGTTGCATGGCCCAGTATACTTTGACTGTTATCCTAATTTTTCAATCTATGTCTTTGACGAAACAATAGATCAGGTCCTACAGCTGCAAATCCAAACTTCAGGGTTTCATATGCACCAGGAAAGACATAACATAGCCATACAATCCAGAGGATGTCTTCGACACACAAATAACTTATGGCCAGCTATACTCCATACACTCAGTCGGGATTCAAAAGCAAGTGTCATTGTTCTAACAGATTCAAGGAATTAGAAAATAGAACATCAAACAATTCGATGGGAAGATCTTACATTCCCTGAACATTGGGTAGTTTCTAATCCCAAGCCTCAAGCACTTAAAAGAATAACCTATACTAAAATCCAAGAGAACCAATCCTCTATTGTTTTCTCTTTCCCTAGAAGATCTACTATTGATTACAGAGGAATTGATAGAGCCTGCAAAAGTTCCATATTTTATAAAGATCCATCCACTATTGATACCGCTTGTTCTAGCTCAATTTCTTGTAAACATATTTCTTTGTTTGAATTTGCCTAGCTAGTCAATTTCAATTCCCTAGAAGTTGCATGTCCTGAATGTAAAGATGATGTAAATCTATGTACCCTTATTGAATCTGTCATCCATGAGAATCACCATCCAAGAACTAGAGAAGCTCCGCTTTCCACATCAGTTAATTCATGCCCAAACCCAAAATGTTTAGGCATCCCTTTCCCCATGAGCCAGAGTCTAACCATGTTCTAATGATGCATGAGATTATCACTCTAGAAGGGGAAGATCCTAGATTGACAGAAATATTCAGTATAATGAGGCCAACCAAGCCCAAATATGGACTAGGCTATCTTGAGCAAGTAAAAGGCCTGATTCCTTCATGTAGATTTGGTCGTGTTCCACATGACTGTAAAAAGCATGCAGTCATGGAAATGCACAAGTTCTTTACTATAATGAATGGCTATTTGAAATCAGAAATAAGTTCTAAATGAATGAGAGCCATATTGAATTGGGACTTATTTACCAATCCAGAAGCAAAGCAGTTTGGCCTTAGTCATACTATTGAGGAGAAGAATAAATTATCTGAAAACTGGAAACATTGTATGGAAGTCACAAATTCTTGGATTTCCTTTTATGAATGGAAGAAAAATGTTTCCCTTAAAGTTGTGTTGATAGGATCATCCTCTTCATCATCGACCAAATATGCTTAGACTACTTTAGATGGTAGTAGAGTAGAGACTCTGTCTACTTTTCCTCCCTACAAAGGAATTATCATTGGAAGAAATCAAAATGTAGCAAAGGAAATTCCTTTGGTTCAAAAGGATGATAATTCATTAGGCATAGATGGAAGGATTCAGAAAGCCAGTGAACAAATTAACTGAACTAATACAACAATAAAGGGTTTAGAGATAAATACAACAAAAATTGTAGAAATAAAAGAATAGTTTGACACTGTTTAAGTCTCTTTAAATGAGGTTAACAAAAACCTCAATGATGTACAATATACCTCATCTGTTGTTAGATCTTATGCCAAAGAATTTTTAAATAAGATAGAGGAAGTGGAAGAAAAGATAGTAGATCATATTGATACTACAAAAAATTTGATATCTAGTTTAACTAAAAAGGTTGAAAAGATAAGTATGTCAAAAACAGATAAACTAGTTCCCACCTCTTTTCTTTATAAGAGAAATATAAAGATTCAAGATCCTATTAAACCAATCAACAGGTTCCTGGCATTGTTTCCCAAAGAGGTAGCCACATATTCTACTCCAGAGGCTACAGAAAAGTCACCATTGCTTCATTATTCAAGGAAGAAGAAGATGAAAAGAAAGAATCTGAGTCTCAGATCTTTCCCATATATGAACCACTCGAAAGTAAGTTCAATAAATATCCTGCACCTGATCTTGAAGGCAAAGGCAAGCTTCCTGAAGCTCATAAATTTTTCCCTGAATCACACAGAGAGTGGAATATTGATAATCTGAGTGTTGGTCAGATTAGATAATTAATTGATATGATGTTCACAAAATATAAACTCATGTGTCTTAGAGGAAAAAGTGAAATAGAAGCATGCAAGACTATTATTCAGTGTTTTACAGGAACACTGCTCAGGTGGTGGGAGATTGAATCATCTATAGCACTATTGATAAAAATGGAAGCAGAAGTGCTTAAAGATGAAGCAGGAGATGTGATTCACAATTCAGATGGCTCAAATACAAGCAACATGATAGGAGCTCTGACATCTGTGATCTTGGAGCACTGTTGTGGTAGTGAAACAGAGATTGCAGATAAAAATGAAATTATTCTCATGAATCTCAAGTGTCACAAGATGTCACAATATGAAGACTTTCACAGGGGTTGGATGCAAAGGAATCTATGAAGTAAAAGATTCAAAAAATCTACTATGGAAACACGTTTATCTTGTTGCTCTTCCATCTAGGTTTGTTGATTATATCAGGTTGCAAGAGATTTTTCAGTTGCCATTTGAATCATATACTTGGGGTGAGATTTATTCTCACATTACAAAACCATTAGTGAGCTTATGCACAAGGTCCAAAGTAATGAAATCTTTGGAAAAACTTTCAAAGCTCCCAGACAAGAAGTTGATTTGCAGCTAATATGGACTCATAGTCGATGACCCTTTGGTCAAGAGAAGAAAAGCAAAGAGAAGGGATAAAAAGGAGTATAAATAGAATGCTAAAGGCTTTGAAGATAGAAGAAAGAATTCCCAACGATCTAAAGGTCACTCCTCCAAAGCCAGAAAGGGCTACTACAAGTATGTCCCCTTCACACATTATTATAGACCCTCTAACATTCATCTGCATACATCCAAACAAGAGAAATGGAGCAATCTCACTTGTTGGTTGTGTGGAAAAATTGGGCATACATTCTCAAGATTTCTAGAAGGAGAAGAATCTAAGAAAAACAGAGGAAAGAAGTCCCAAGCCTCTTTTCAGAGAGGTAAAAATATTAAGCAAGAGGGACATATGCAATGCATGAAGTGTGTGCCCACTCTCACAAAACAAAACACTGCCCAAATGGGGTAATTAAAGACCAAATTCAATAGCAACAACTTGAAGAATCATCTTTTGATTCTTTTAGTTCCTTGTCTCAAGAAGAATTACAAGCACACATGCAAGACTGTTCAGATTCTGAAACAACATCTTGTTCTTGTCTTGAATCAGAAGAATGTGCTTGCCAGATGCATTATGATTATGTTCAGACTCATATAGTGATCCAGCTTTGAAGAAGTATCCTTCAGACCACAGAAAGAGAAAATCTTAATGGCTACCACAAAAGAAGATGAGATAAAAATTCTTTCTTAGATTTGAGCAATGGAAGATGGAGAAATGAAGAATCGGCTAATAGAGGCACTCATGGACCAACTCAAATCCAGTTCTTCCATAAATATAGGTAAAAATCCATTATTTGTTGATGCTTCTTTTGAAAGGAATACCAGATCCTTCCAGTGACATCAAAAGGAGCTAGATAAGGTGTGTTCACTCACCTTGGGAGAAGTAAGTAGGGAGATCCATAATATTAAATCTGAAATCTCTGCCTTGAAATCCTAAATTGTTGAAATAAAGAAAGGTAAGCAAACTATAGAAGAAAATTCTCATTCATGGGACACAACATAATGTGCCAAAAATCTTAATCCAAATCTTGAAATTGTTGAAGGAAAGAAAGACCTTGTCTTTGGATTTGAAGAAATGAGAATTCTCGTTATATCCTACTAGCAACATCATGTAAAACTGAACATTTGCATAAAGGGAGAATTGTTTGAACACACAACACTCCTTGACTCAGGAGATGATGTGAACATTTTAAATAAGAAAGTGATACCAGCAAAATATTGGGTTTCTGCAAAAAGTAATGTTGTAGGATACGGTAATAAAATGTTCAAGTATGAATTTCCTAAGGCTTCTATTTGCTTTGAACATCACGACATCAGTTTGAAATTTGCAGTAGTAGACATCCTAGTTGACTGTATTCTAGGAAATATATTCCTAGCAGTTGTTGAGCCACATGGTTCAACTAGATTAAAAGAAAACAAAGCTGGTTATTTTATTTCTATTCCTACTTCGAAAGGAATAACAAAAAGGATTGAGTTGCCTTATATCTCAAATCCTAGAGTCTATGCAATGGTCCAGACTATCCAAGATTTGGACAAAGCAGAAGCCAAACTGACAGATCTGAAAGATCTGAAATCTACACTTAAGGTAGAAGAACAGCTAAAGGATCCTAAGGTTAAGAGGAAAATTGGGGAGCTAAACAAACAAATTGAGGATGAATGCTACTCAGAAGAACCAAATGCATTCTGGCACCGAAAGAAACATATTATTGAGTTCCCATACAAAGAAGAATATATAGGTAAGCCCTGTAAAAGTAGGGCTATTCCTATGAACAAGGAATAGAGAGATCTCTACAAAAGAAGAGATCAAACAACTATTAGACAGAAAGCTCATCAAAGAATCTGACAGTCCCTAGAACTATTATGGATTCTATGTCAACAAAAGAGCAGAACAAATCAGAGGTATCCCAAGGCTGGTAATAAATTTCAAACCTGTAAGTTATGTTCTTGCAGATGACACCTATCCAATTCCTCACAAAGGAGACCAAATGAGTAGGATAGAGGAGCTAAAATATTTTCAAAGTTTGATTTGAAGGCGGGATTTTGGCAAGTTGCCATTTCAGATAAGATAAGTTCAAAACTGCTTTCAGTGTTCTGGTAGGCCACTATGAGTGGAATGTCATGCCTTTTGGTTTAAAGAATGCTCCATCAAAATTCTAGAAGGTAATAGATAAAAATTTTAAGCCATATTTTGATTGGCTTATATTTTACATTGATGATGTTCTAATCTTCTCCAAGAACATCTAGGACCATTTTAAGCATGTTCATACATTTAAACAGTCGGTAAAACATAATTATCTAGTTTTAAGTAAGAAAAAGATAGAAGACTTTTAGACTACTATCAAATTTCTTAGCCATACCATATTCAATGGCCAAATCTCTTTGTAGAAGCATGCACTTGAATTCGCTGACAAATTCCCAGATGTTATTAGAGACAAAATTCAGCTTCAGAGATTCTTATGGTGTTTGAATTATGTCAGTAATTTTTACAAAGATTGTGCTGCAGATAGAAGTGTGCTAAATCAAAGAATTAGAAAAGAGCCACCTCAGTGGATAGGAAAACACACCAAGGTTGTTCAGAGTATCAAAGCCAAGGTAAAATCTCTTCCCATTTTATATGTCTCTGATGATAGTGCATTCACGATTGTTGAAATAGATGCCAGTAATATAGGATGGGGAGGTATCCTAAAACAAAGAAAAGATGGCACTCAACAAGTCGTCTAGTTTGCATGAGGCACCTAGAATCCTGTTGAATAGAAGTATTCTATGATTGAGAAAGAATTAGAAGCTACATGGAACTGTATCAACAAATTTGATATTCATTTAATAAACAAACATTTCTTGCTTCGAACTGATACTTCAGCCTTGCAGAAAGTCTTAACTAAGGTCATCAAGAAACTAGGAGAGGCCAAATTTTCCAGATGGAAAGCACTCTTTGCTAACTTTGACTTTCAAGTCGAACATATAAAGGGCACAAAGAACTGTCTCCCTCATTTTCTCAGCAAGGAATTTATCTAGCCACAATAACATATCATGGTCATAGTCACAGAATGGGACCAAAATAAAAAACAAGCAGTCTTGTGCACCATACTAGATAATCAGGACTGGGAAGAATACAGGGACAAGTGGAAGCCAACATGGCAGTTGAGAAATACAAAGGTGTTAGATGCTAATCTGCAAGCACATATTGACATTCAACATCTTGTACCAGAAAGAAAGATGTATCCCAAAGGGGGTAAATGGATACATGACATGATCTACACAAAAGCCAAAAGGGATCCATTAAATGCAGAAGATGCTCTTCAAAGAGACTTTCATGATATTTCACGAATTTGGTGTCATGGAGGTATCCGGCAAGGAATTCATGAAAAATATTTCTTCATCTATCGAACCAGGAATCTGGCATGACCTATGCCTACTCAGAATTCTGCATTATGGCCAGGAGGAGATCCTAAGCTAATCTTTTTAGACGCAATGTATGATTTTGCAACATATAAAAATCTATGGTGGGATTTTCTAACTGTAGATGACAAGGAAGGAACCCATTATACTAAATTAAAATTTAGTACAATGGGAATAATGCAAAGAAATCAACAATGTGAATGGCTACAAAATTGGTGGACTGATTTCGGGGTCAACAGGACAACAATAGATCTACTCTATCATGAGTCACACTATAGATTCCATTGTGACATATGTTTCCAACATAACATCCCAGATTGCTTCCACATCCCATACAAAACCATCAAAGAAATGACAGCAGGAGAATGGTCACCTTTTCATGATGAAAATAAAACTCTAAGAGAATATATGACCCATCATTATGAATGGTTAGTTTTAACCAAGGTTAAGCATCAAATCATTTTGGGGAAACCTATGATTGTTCGGAGAATTTTTACCAAAGCATGGGATGAATTATTGTACAAAAAGCATAGATTCCCTGAAATCACTGTATTTTGATGGTTCTCATGGACTTGACTGATAAAAGCATTCATTATTGTAATAATGTTGTCCAGTCACAAGGACTTAATTGTGGCTAGCTTTTCTCGTGGGCTTTGTTGTACAAAAGCATCCACTATGTAAACAATACAAAAAACATATTTTCCCTTAGGATTTACTTTTCCAAACTAGAATCTTTGTGCGGATGTCACCTCGGTGTTACCCGAAAGCAATGATTCCATTCACCTGTTTGATACTCTACAGGAATTTTTGTCCCCTCTCATTTGTTATAAATTAAGGGTAAGGCTCATTCTTGAGGCATTAGCATTCAGAGAGTCTTAGAGTCTTAGAGTCTTAGAGATCTGAGAAGCCTCTGTCAGTGTGCTCGGTACTGGTAATAACCTAAAGTGGCCAGATCTATTAGTAGTCTGAAATCAGTCAAGTCTATATATCAGTCGAGTTTGTATATTCTAAGGTAGAGCTTATCTGTTGCCAGGAAGCCTTCGGTAATGCTTATTCCTCTGTGAAAAGCAAAAGTCTGATAAATGGAACGATAGTCTAACTCTGTAAGGAATACTCTCTGTAAGCTGTAATATGTAATCTGTAATTTATATCCATTTCTGAAAAATAATATGAGAAGGCATTTTCCATATTTGAATACTTGTGCACTTTTATAAATCCTCTGTTGTGTATTAGTTGTCTCATAATGTTCACTCAAGGTTCATTAGGGGTTTGCCAAAGGTTCGAAGGGACGCCAGACTATTGAAAGGCGAGGAAGCCGTGTATAAGGTCACAGAGCGTGAAAGACCTGAGTAGGTTCGCATTACTGAAGCCTTAGAACTAAGATTCTAACACTATATATAAGGGATACAACTAATGGTGCCCAACTCTATGAAAAAACATACCTAGAACTACTGAAAAGAAAATCTGATCTGACATTTTTTAAAAGGTGTAGGGATGTAGATGTTATGTTTTTCTTAATTGTGCTCCATACTTATTAATATTTGTGCTAGATCATATTTTTTTTATACTTCATAATATGGGATCACACTTGATTGGTTCAAAGTTTTGACTCATGAAATTAGAAATTAGAAATTATCTAATCATTATATTAATAATAGAAGCCTTAAATTTAATACACTGACCTTATACATAACGGATACAACTAATGATGTTCAACTCTTTGAATAAATATGCCCGCAACTAGTGAAACAAATTTAGATATGACCTTTCTTAAAAGGTGTAGGGATGTAGATATTATGTTGCTTTCTTATTACCTATTAATATCTCTATTGTATCATATTTGTTTTTCGTACTTGTGGATGAGGGACCAAACTTTATTGGTCTGAAATGTCGAATCAAGAAATTCTATGTAAAATGGATTTGGAAGAATTCTTTAATCTTAATATTCATAGCAAAAACCATAGGATTGAGATACTAACCCTATATGAAACCGATACAACTAATGATATTTGAGGTTTTTTGAACAAATCTTCTTGTAACTAGTGAAAATAAAATATGATCTAACCTTTCTTAAAGGTTGAAAGGGCATAGATGTTATTCTCTTTAACTATGGTCTTTACCTATGTATATCTATGTTTGATCACATTTCCTTTTTATACTTCCTAATGAAGGACCACACTTTATTGGTCTGAAACCTCAACTCAAGAAATTCTGAGTGAAATGGATATGAAAGAATCATTCAATCATAATCTTAATAACAAAAGCCTTAACTATGGTCTTTACCTATGTATATCTATGTTTGATCACATTTCCTTTTTATACTCCCTAATGAAGGACCACACTTTATTGGTCCAAAACCTCAACTCAAGAAATTCTAAGTGAAATGGATATGAAAGAATCATTCAATCATAATGTTAATAACAAAAGCCTTAGAACTAAGATACAAACACTATATTGAAGGGATACAACTAATGGTGTTCGACTATTTGAACACATATGCCTGTAACTCATTAAAATAAAAGTGGATCTAAACTTTCTTAAAAGGTGTATGGATGCAAACTTTATGGCCTTTAACTAAGCTCCTTCTCTATCAATATCTTTGTTGGATCACTTTTTTTTTTAAGTAGGGAACACATTTGATTGGTTTTGAGATATTATGTCTCTTTAACTTAATAGATAAATCATAACTTTTTTTTTTTTTAAATCTCATAATGGGCTACATTCCAACCTTTACTCTTATAACCCCTAAGACAAAACATAGGATGATGGATTGAACATAGAACCTTCATCACTTTTATTTACTTTAGAGTAAAAGGCTTTGTTAAGTGAGCTACCTTCATATGTATATAACATTATTATGATTTTTTTGTTTGTTTGTCAAGTTGTCTGAGTTCCTCTAGGCTTGACTTGTGGCTTGAGAAACCGTGATCCACGGGGCATCTAAGCTGTCAAAGTCACCTAGGGATCGCACTTGGCCTGGGCCACACCAACCCTAAGCTGACTGGGATTTAGCATGTCTCCTCCCCCTAGCACGGGTGCAACAACCTCCATGAGGATTCATCCTAGGTCGCCTTGCTAAAGAAGCCCATAACATTATTATGATTATTCATAGCTTAAAAATTATTAAATTTGTTAATTATGCCCATACATATGTCTAGTTTGAAATAAATATTCTAGAATTTCAATTTAACTATCAATAATTAATAGATAGATGATAAAGATTTAACCTTATCATCATCGAATATTACAAGATATTTTAGTAAAAGTGAATTGAAATTTATTTTAAAGACTTTTTCTATTTTCAATTTAATTAAAAATTATATAAAATTAAAATTAAAATATTTATAAATTACCCAACACTCCTCTATTAGAATTTTATTTTGGTATAAAAGTATTAAAATTTAAAATAATAGTTCAAAATTATTATACAAAACATAGGCACGACCTTTACTAACTACAATATATATATATATACCATTTTGCTTTCAAATTTAAAATAAATCCATCGGTCTCTACTTAATATTTGAAAGCAAATCCATTCTTTTCTTATCCATTTTTAAAATTTTATCGCACTATCAACATTATCGTTCCCAACATCATAAGATTTAAATCCAATGTCTACCTGAACAGACTTTTCAAATCCCACGACCCCCCTTCAACATAAAATTATATTCAACATAGTAATTACCAGCTATTATAATGTAGTATGATGTAATAGAGAATTTCGAGACGTGACAGTAACTTCAAGGCAGCTAGCAGAGGCGTGCATGGAACCTCAGGGAATACCTGGTACAGAATGAACACATGCATTTTACTAGAAATAGTCAATTAAGTTGGCACGATTTTACGATCGGAGTCGACTAATTCCGTGTTGAATATTCGACATCAACGCAGGTTTTAGTATGACTTTACCCTGAATTCGTCATAAAATGATTATATTCCAACCTCCCACCCGTTCCAGGTTCCACAATTTTTCCACTCCTTTTCTTGGAAGCAACCGAACAATCACTGAACGCGACACCAGTCACACGACTTTGCGAATCAAGAAGCTTTCATACCATTCACAAATGAAATTTTGAGGCATCCAGAAGCTAATTTCTGTATATATTAAGGCAACTAAACAACAATTACGCAATCAATTACTTCTCTCTAGTTTGGCTATATTGGAGTCTGGGGCCACCGGGTATCTAATCTTTGAGCAGTACAGTACGCAGTCCTGACGTTATTACAGATCGGGACACTGATTATTTCAGAGTATCGCAGGCGAGCGAAGCAAGGCAGAATATATATATATTGATAGAAATTGAGCAAAGAAAACTCGGTAAGAAAAAATAGGAAGATACTGCACGGCAATTGGGATTTTTTCTTTACAATGAATACCAAATGCAATATTTCGGTTAAAAATCTAGGAGTCACGGGATTCGATAACAGAACTGCACCACTGGTGGATCTGGCGAGGCCACCGCATGTCATTGTCAAAGAAGAAACGGCACTGATGCCGACGTCAGCGGAAGGCGGCCTTCAGAAGCCGGATGAAAAATCTGGAATTATATCAGGTGAGGGCGAACATTATTCTGTTGCGGAAGCCAGAGATTTCCCAGTATTGATTGATTTTGAGAAAATATGCCTTTGGGACCATGATGGCGATGTTAAGGTCGGAATTAGAATGGAAGATCCAGAATATATGAAGAAAAGATTATTGGAATGGGTTCACGCGGTTGGGGCGTATGCTCGTTTTCTCCAAGCTACTGCAGATATAAGATAGGGAGCACGAACAACATATCCGAGAGAACATCCAAACATGGTTTATTCATGTAAAATCATTGTAAATATGATTTATTCGGTAATCGTATTAATATTGAAAATACAGGTAAAAATTTGACAAAAATGGAGGAGAAAATGAATAAGTACCACCTTGCTGTATTTCTCGACCAACGAAGAAGAAGGTCGAGCAACAGAACCAGGTAGCGGGTATGGAAAAGGAACTTTCAAACCCAAGCGCAACTTGTGACAGAAAGTTGGGCGCAACTTCAATTTCTTTTCTTCAGAGGCTTCTAACTTGTATGCTGCACAATAATCTTCACTTTATATGCAGAATATTGGGAGTAACCGATGGGAACTGTCTGCGTGTCCCATGCATTGTTTATCATTCTTTTCACTTGGAAAGTACTTTCCAGGGATAGTTTATTCTCACTGAAAAGGCTCTCATTCATTGTATTAAAGATTATCATGGTACTGGCTAGAATTTAATTCCAGTGGGGATGATTTAATCATTAATTCCGACCATTTAATACAAGTGTAATTGACAAATTAGATTATTTATAATTATGAAAATTTAAAATAACAGCAAGGAATTGTCAATTTTATTCTAAATCTTCTGCGTTTTATTTGTTTAAGTGAATGAATATAATTATGAAGAAAATAATAATAATGTGAAAGAATATAATTATGAAAATTTATAAATTTGATTGAAAAAAAGTAATGTAACTGTGAATGTATAGGGACTTATTGATATCACAAGTTTCAATTTTTTTTTAGATTTAATAGGGATGGGTTGATATCACAAGTTTTAATTATAAAAAAAATATTGTAATTTTAATAAAGTAAGAGCTTTTAAAGTGTTAAATAAATTTAAATTTACACAATTTTAATTAATTAAACAAGTTTTTTCTAAAGCTTTAAATCTATTTATATATTAAAAGACCATAGTTAATTTCTAAACCTCTAACACTAATACTTCTGTATTAAATCTTACATTTAGTAATTATTTATTTTTAATATTTTTGCTAAATTTACTCTATTAATTTTAATTTTAATATTCTTTTCATCTCTAAAGCTTCCCATAGTCAAATTTTCTGCTAGGTTAAGTTGCCACAGCAACATAAAATAAATTATTAATGTGAATATTATTATCATCAGTATAATAAATGTCTTCGATATAAAGCTATGAGTTTATCAACCATATTAAGATTTATTAGTATGATTATGCTAATAAATTTCTGGAATTGCTATTTTCTACTCAGCGCTAATTTTAAATAATCGTCCTCTTCTGTATCTAATACAGAGCAAAATGAAATTTAGTAAATTAATGAACATTCCAGATAGTAGCTTGAAAATCTATACCTAAACAAAAATTGGACAAATCTCGTAATGAATTTGAATAGCTCATTAACAGTCACAGCTACTTCTAGACAATTTTAGACTACCGCGCGTGTAGAATTGTAACTTGTGTTGGCAGACAATCCTATTTGTCATGTGAAACCGAAATCAAACTTTGTACAAAGTCAACGATCTTATTCCAAATTCCTAAATACCATCGATTAGTTTACATAGTTTACCATCGATTAGTTTACATAGTTCCATGTTCATGTAGACATCAGCGTTGTACATTTTGAAAGCAATTCTGCACAATAAGTCGTCTCGGTGGGTGAGAGTGAAACAAATGAAGCAATAATCACAAGTATTTAGGGGTGTAAGTGGTTGTTTTGAGATATTTATGGTCTATATATCCTTTTAAGGTTAGATATGCTATGTAATTATAATTAAAATCTCTGAAACATTTGGATATGTTTTAGAGATGGTTTATTGTAATTTCATAAACTTGAGTGAAAGGTTCAGTGGACAGAGTTGGCTTATTTGATTGTATTTAAGTCGATTGATCGTTAAATAGTTTTTTATTAAAAAAATGTTTTACACAATCAATCATGTGTTTATTTTAATTTTATTTTTAATTTAAAAAAAATAAATAATTGGATTAGTCTTGTACTCATGTAATAATGAGATAGTTTTGAGACTACCATTATACTGGTAAAGTGTATTAAATTTTGTATTATCTAGTTCGCATAATTTCCTACCAGGTCAATTACCAATTAAACTGCTCACTTAAACACGTGTATATAGTTTTTATTTTTATAATTATTTATAATTTGTTTTTTAGGTAGTATCACAACCCATGATCATGGCCTTGAGAAAGAAATTGTTATTGCAAATTCCTATATATTGTATATAAGCAAAGTGAGAAATAATATGCAACATAAGAGGGACTCCCTGGTGAAGAGAGAATTTGGTGTGAACAGAGCGAAGCCAAAAGATGGTGGTTTAAATTTCACTACAACAATAACGGAGAGTCATGTAAATGAGTAGAGGAGCATTTAGGTATTGAATATCAAGATTTTTCCAATCAAATTTAAATGAGGAATGGTTAAGGATGGTGGTTTGGTGGCTCTTGGTTACTTATGATATTATATGTACTTAGAACTTTTAAGAAATTTTGGATTCTATATTGTAACAGGTTAAAGTAGGGGCAAAAATAACTCAGCTAAAAGGAGTTGGCTGATTAAATTAATTACATTTAAATGATAAATATTTTGTTATTTGTAAATTACAACATTTTATATTATATTACATAGTTAAGATTTCCAAAATTTTATATATAAAGCAATACAATCATAAAAATTCATTTCACCTTTAAATTTTTCTAAGATAAAATCATATTATTTTAAATTATTTTCTTCATTTCTATATTAGATTTCAAATGTAAAACTGGACTTATAAAACATCTACGGTCAAGAGTTTATTGTGATTATTGTATTGATATAGGAATATAAAATTTTATTTAATTGTACTGATTTGTATGTATTTTTAGTAAAAAAGTTATTAAAAAAAATATAATTATGAGATGTTGAAACTTATTTTTTTAGTTTTAGGCTTTACAGGTTTTTAGTTTTGGATGCAAAGTGATATATAGGTATAAAGCATTAATTATTTTTTATTATATTTGAGATTTTAAATTGTAAATATTATTTAATTAAAATGGTGTAATAATGTATTTATTTTTTATTTTGGAATATTATATTTTTTTAAATTATATTTTTAATATATAATGAATAAAACGTTTTAAGGAATTTATATTATTTTTATAATTAAGATTATATGTATAATAATTTATGATATTGTATTAAATTAATTAAAAAATATGTGTTGATAAAAATGTATATAATAATTTATGGAGCATATAAAAATAGTTTATTGGGTGTAGTTTTTTATCACTCTATTTTAAGATTATCAATTTAAATTTTGGGAGCAATTGTTAAAAGTTGATATAGCCTATACCAATGGGAATTTCTGCCCGATTTTGACTGCTTAAATGTCCATCTAGCCATATTAACTATTTTCAGCCAAAAAAATAACAACTAACATCCAATTTACAAAATATTATTAGATATTTATTAATAATATTTTAGCCAAGATCATGATAAGTTTACTAACAAAAAAACAAACGACGTCCGTAATTCACTGCACCCAAATTTCAAAGTTGAACGCCTATCAAATTTGACAACTTTGATAACCTCTTCACCCGTTCTCACAGTGTCAACGAAAGCTGTTGAAGATTTGCGAGAATTTTTAAGACAGGCAAATTGCCTCGTCACGGTACCCCTCAAATTCCAACTCAGCAAGTCGTGAGGCATACCTGTACCGACTATAATTTTCTGATTTGCGCGCGTGCCTAATCATTTCTTAATTTCCCCGAATATCATACGGAATGTGCCTTCATAAGTTTTACATCATTTGCGCTCGAGGATCACGTGTGTAATTGAAGCAGTACTCTAACCAATTCGTAAATTTGTTTAGAAATTTATGGAAATTTTGATAAGATTTTGGAAAAAAACTATAAGAATTTTTATTAACATCCCTCAAATTACTTACGGCATATTCTTATATTTACCTCCCTCAAATTACTTAAGGCCAACTTATTTATACTTTTCATTTATTTTTTAATATAATAATTAAATTATTTATATAACTCTTAACCATTATAACTTTTGGATTAATTTTATAATAATGTATAGAAATAATATTAATAATTTAATTTGTTTTATTTTGTAATATCCCTATCGTAAATGACTCGGTGTAAAAGTAATTTTAAAATTACAAATTAGTTATTAACTAATTCTTGAATGAGGAGTTGGAACGAGATTGATACGTTCTTGGGCTCTGTTCTTGGGCTCTCTTCTTATTCGCCGGGGGAGAGTAGTGGTCCGGGGTGAAGAATGCTTCAAGCGACACGACCGGTAGGGAGTGGTCTCAAAACACAGAACACCAGTAGCCATACAATTGGCGTTCCGTTGATGAGGAATACCACGCTAATGCATCCATTTCAACCAGGCACCCCACAACAAGCAGAACACATAGCGTAAACAAGCGCCGATGCATGCGGAAGGAAACAGAAAGAAGAGAAACCGAACCTCGGGGTGCTGAAGACTTTGTTTCCAGAACATGGACCACGCCACTGTCAACCTGAAAAACGAGGGGAAAAAAACAATTGCAGTGCTTCCGCTGTTTGGACAGAGGGTCGCTTTTGGTGGTTAAACTTGTAAGGCATTTACCGTTTAACACATTCATCGAGAGAAGCTGCAAACGAGCGGTGAGTAGTTTTCCCTCTGCAAAATTATTGGGGCAGTGCTGTGTGGTTAAACTTGTGGCGTCAAGAAGTATAGGATATAATGCCATAGTAAACCAGCATCAGATTAGCTGAAGTCTATCCTTTTGGGGCGGATGAACGTAAACATGTCTATACATATAACCTTGTGGTGCATTGCCATACATAGCAGAACTAGAACACACAGAGACGGATTGAACTCCTGAGCAACATAGGTTGGATTTGTATCTAATAAATTGCAATATGGACAACATCCACCTGTCTGATGTTTTGCTGCCCGTTAAAGTTTCCAAGCTTCCTCCGCGGAACCGAAGGAACCTAAGACTAGAACCTCAGACTATTGCAAGGCACGGTGTTTTTACACCATCAGATAAGTAACTGCATTCCTAATAGAGAACAATAAAATATTATGGCTGGAAAATATTATGTTAATGCATGCAGTTAAAAATTTGATATGTTTTTTTTGGTGGGAAAACATGTTAATTCATGCCGAATTCATGCCGGAAAGAAGATTATTTTTATATGTTTTCTTGGTAAAGAAAATAGGATGTAGCAAAAGATTGAATAATTTATATATGTTTTTGGTAAGGAAAGTATTTTAATGAATCCATATTTCTTTCATGAAAAGAATATATGTGCATTGAAGTAAGAGTAATTGTGTTAGGAATAACACATGTTGCATGCAAATAAGGGTAGCTATTGTGATTGTGGAAGTACGATATATTGCATTGAAGTAAGAGTAATTGTGTTAGGAATAACACATGTTGCATGCACATAAGGGTAGCTATTGTGATTGTGGAAGTACAATTGTGTGTACGTAAAGAAAGTAATTATGTTAACTTTCTTGAAAATAATAATCTCTTGAGAAGTTTGTATTGTTAGATGAGTTGTGTTATTTTCTTGTATTGTTAGATGAGTTGTGTTATTTTCTTGATTTTAGTGCATAAAAGGTTAAGTTAACCAACCATGTTAGTGTTTCGTGAATTTTTGAATTTATAATAATTTAAGGGACGCATGAGAGACTTACATATAGGAAGATAAAGAAATAGGGTTATAATGACTTCCTTAAGAAAGAAGTATGTGATTTGTTACATGAAATGATGGTAGTATTCTAGTGAAGGGAATATGTGTTGCATACATTAAAGAAGTGCTATTATGATAAGTGTATGCACAAAGAATAGTCATTGTGATATAAGAGTTATGTTCTTTGTATGATAAAGAAACTATGTTGAGTTCTCGAAAGATAACTATGTGAAAGATAACTATGTGAAAAAACATATGTGCTTAAGCATAGAAACAATAGTTTGTTACATGTATGAAGATATAACAAATGTGTTATACATGCTAGTAGAACTAATGGCTTAGATCTCTTAAAGAGAATTATTCATTAGTGTGAATAAACATTGTGAATAAACATTGTGAAGGTAAAACAATATTTACTTGAGTATATGTACTAGTTAAATAGTATGTCATGCTTACTCATGCATATGAGTAGATGTTAAAAGATCTCTTTTAGAGGTTGATTATTGATTGACTAATATGGTATCTAATCTTGTTGCCAATGTTGGTTGATGATAGCATTGACAGGAAACGATGGTGAATAAAGCCAAAGAAAAAGTGATGTTGTGAATAAAGCCAAAGAAAAAGTGATGTTTAATGTTGTGGCAGGAAAAGGATTAACCGTTAACGGTCATTAACGGTCCATGTAGATGAGTACAACGGTCCATGTAGATGACTACAAGTTGCGGATTGTACATTGCTAGAACAATCATGCCACAAGGAATGTTGCATGCGGCGGTATGTAAGTAAAGGGTCTTATGGAAATTGTATTAGCTGAAACTGTATTAGTTGAAACTGTACTAGCTAGTTAGCTAGTTATGTGACGACTTAATGATAAGTCATTGTAATGATTGTATATTGCTAGAACAATCATGCCACAAGGAATGTTGCATGTGGCGGTATGTAAGTAAAGGGTAAAGGGTCTCATGGAAATTGTATTAGCTGAAACTGTATTAGTTTAGCTGAAACTGTATTAGTTAGTTTAGTTAGTTATGTGACGATTTAATGATAATTCATTGTAATGATTTTATAACAATGGTTAAGGGACAGAATCCCTTATAAGCCATTGAATGAGGGGTGAAAACCCTCACGAATGCTTAATAATAAGATTTTCACCCTAATAATAAGAATCCCTTATAAGCCATTGAATGAGGGGTGAAAACCCTCACGAATGCTTAATAATAAGATTTTCACCCTAATAATAAGAATCCCTTATAAGCCATTGAATGAGGGGTGAAAACCCTCACGAATGCTTAATAATAATATTTTCACCCTAATAATAAGATTAAACGTTTGCTGGTTTTCACCCTACGGGTTTCCAGGGTATATTGGTGTTCAATGGTGTGATTGCCTTGTGATTCCCTTTTGTGTCAGTTTGATGATGATGAATCCTTGATGTTGATGGTTCTTTATTTGATGGCATAATCATAATGTCAAAGTATGTGATTAACTAATATGGTTAAGGAAATCACGAATGCTTAATAATAATATTTTCACCCTAATAATAAGATTAAACGCTTGCTGGTTTTCACCCTACGGGTTTCCAGGGTATATTGGTGTTCAATGGTGTGATTGCCTTGTGATTCCCTTTTGTGTCAGTTTGATGATGATGAATCCTTGATGTTGATGGTTCTTTATTTGATGGCATAATCATAATGTCAAAGTATGTGATTAACTAATATGGTTAAGGAAATCATGAGACAGTTTATGTTATGGTTTGCTGGTTGGGGTTTCCAGGTTATATTGGTGTTCAATGGTGTGATGTATATTGGTGTTCAATGGTGTGATTCACCGTACGGGGTTTCCAGGGTATATTGGTGTTCAATGGTGTGATTGCCTTTTGTGTCAGTATGATGATGATGAATCTTTGATGTTGATGGTTCTTTATTTGATGGCATAATCATAATGTCCAAGTATGTGATTAACTAATATGGTTAAGGAAATCATGAGACAGTTTATGTTATTACACTACCAGGTGGGGTATATTCGTGTTCAATGGTGTGATGTATATTGGTGTGATTCACCCTACAGGGTTTTCAGGGTATATTGGTGTTCAATGATGTGATTGGCTTTTGTGTCAATATGATGATGATGAATCCTTGATGTTGATGGTTCTTTATTTGATGGCATAATCATAATGTCCAAGTATGTGATTAACTAATATGGTTAAGAAAATCATGTGATTCACCCTATATGGTTAAGGAAATCAATGGTTCTTTATTTGATGGCATAATCATAATGTCCAAGTATGTGATTAACTAATATGGTTAAGGAAATCATGAGACAATTTATGTTATTACACTACCAGGTGGGGTATATTGGTGTTAGTTTATGTTATTACACTACGAGGTGGGGTATATTGGTGTTCAATGGTGTGATGTATATTGGTGTTCAATGTTGTGATTCACCCTACGAGGTTTCCAGGGTATATTGGTGTTCAATGGTGTGATTGGCTTTTGTGTCAGTATGATGATGATGAATCCTTGATGTTGATGGTTCTTTATTTGATGGCATAATCATAATGGCCAAGTATGTGATTAACTAATATGGTTAATAAAATCATGTGATTCACCCTATATGGTTAAGGAAATCATGAGACATCAGTATGATGATGATGAATCCTTGATGTTGATGGTTCTTTATTTGATGGCATAATCATAATGTACAAGTATGTGATTAACTAATATGGTTAAGAAAATCATGTGATTCACCCTATATGGTTAAGGAAATCATGAGACAGTTTATGTTATTACACTACCAGGTGGGGTATATTGGTGTTCAATGGTGTGATGTATATTGGTGTTCATGGTGTGATTGGCTTTACACTACCAGGTGGGGTATATTGGTGTTCAATGGTGTGATGTATATTGGTGTTCAATGGTGTGATGTATATGGTGTTCAATGGTGTGATTGGCTTTACACTACCAGGTGGGGTATATTGGTGTTCAATGGTGTGATGTATATTGGTGTTCAATGGTGTGATTGGCTTTACACTACCAGGTGGGGTATATTGGTGTTCAATGGTGTGATGTATATTGGTGTTCAATGGTGTGATTCACCGGGTATATTGGTGTTCAATAGTGTGATGTATATTGGTGTTCAATGGTGTGATTCACCCTACGGGGTTATATTGGTGTTCAATGGTGTGATGTATATTGGTGTTCAATGGTGTGATTCACCGGGTATATTGGTGTTCAATAGTGTGATGTATATTGGTGTTCAATAGTGTCATTCACGGGATTTCCAGGGTATATTGGTGTTCAATGGTGTGATTGGCTTTTGTGTCAGTATGATGATGATGATGAATCCTTGATGTTGATGGTTCTTTATTTGATGGCATAATCATAATGTCCAAGTATGTGATTAACTAATATGGTTAAGGAAATCATGTGATTCACCCTATATGGTTAAGGAAATCATGAGACAGTTTATGTTATTACACTACCAGGTGGGGTATATTGGTGTTCAATGGTGTGATGTATATTGGTGTTCAATTCTTTTGTGTCAGTATGATGGTGATGAATCCTTGATTTTGATGGTTCTTTATTTGATGGCATAATCATAATGTCCAAGTATGTGATTAACTAATATGGTTAAGGAAATCATGCGATTCACCCTATATGGTTAAGGAAATCATTTACACTACCAGGTGGGGTATATTGGTGTTCAATGGTGTGATGTATATTGGTGTTCAATGCTTTTGTGTCAGTATGATGGTCATGAATCCTCGATGTTGATGGTTCTTTATTTGATGGCACAATCATAATGTCCAAGTATGTGATTAACTAATATGGTTAAGGAAATCATGTGATTCACCCTATATGGTTAAGGAAATCATGAGACAGTTTATGTTATTACACTACCTGGTGGGGTATATGGTGTTCAATGGTGTGATGTATATTGGTGTTCAATGGTGTGATTCACCCTACGGGGTTCCCAGGGTATATTGGTGTTCAATGGTGTGATTGGCTTTTGTGTCAGTATGATGATGATGAATCCTTGATGTTGATGGTTCTTTATTTGATGGCATAATCATAATGTCCAAGTATGTGATTAACTAATATGGTTAAGGAAATCATGTGATTCACCCTATGGGGTTTCCAGGGTATATTGGTGTTCAATGGTGTGATTTCCTTTTGTGTCAATATGATGATGATGAATCCTTGATGTTGATGGGTATATTGGTGTTCAATGGTGTATATTGGTGTTCAATGGTGTGATTTCCTTTTGTGTCAATATGATGATGATGAATCCTTCATGTTGATGGTTCTTTATTTGATGGCATAATCATAATGTCCATGTATGTGATTAACTAATATGGTTAAGGAAATCATGAGACAGTTTATGTTATTACACTACCACGTATGTTATTACACGGTGGTTAATGGCTAGGCAACTTGTACTAATGAACATTATAAACTTGTACTAATGAACATTATATCTAATGGTTAATGATATATTGTGGAGTTGTGAATTAGATAATTACTTGTGGGTAATTTGTATAAAAAGTTCTAACTCCTTGCTTTAATATTATTAAAAAAATTCTAACTCCTTGCTTTAATATTATTATTACACTACCACGGTGGTTAATAGTTATGCAACTTGTACTAATGAACATTATATCTAATGGTTAATGATATATTGTGGTTTTACATGCGAGGTTAACGGGATATGTGATATATTTTTAAATAAAATTTATCTTATTAAATTATATAATTGTTTACCTAAACTAAATATTTTAAAAAGTATCACACTATTTTTTATAATT
>APFE030700317.1:2095-12973 GCA_000404065.3 Pinus taeda | reverse complement strand
TGGCCATGTTACTTGGCATATGGTTTAGTAAAGTTTGATTGACATATGGTTTAGTATAGCTCGCTCGCCATGTTAATTGGCATATCACTGCAATAGTTATATGTAGTTATATGTAGCACCAGTACGAGTAACAACATAGATTGAGTCCTTCTTCTCTGCGTCACAACATGAGCTTTTCATAATTTCGTTGTAGATTTATGCACAGATATAAACTATCTATCCATATAGCTATTTACAGAGATAAAGTTTCCTATAACATGAGCTTTTCATAATTTCGTTGTAGATTTATGCACAAATATAAACTATCTATCCATATAGCTATTTACAGAGATAAAGTTTCCTACTCGCAGAGGTCTCAACAACTGAGCTTGATAACTATCCATAGATGGGCTTCACTGCAACTGTATTTTGGTTGGTTCTCATTAAATCTATAGCCAGTTTCAAGATGCAATTTCTACAAATGCAAGTCTGCAATCACAAATTCAAGATAAAATTAAACTTATTTTTGTACATGTAGTATGTGTTTGAAAACCCTTTCTATGTCCTACGTTATACTGAATATTCATGCTTTTATAATGATATCTCAGAGTCAAGAGAGAAAAATATGGAGCTTCAACAAAGTCGAGATCTTACAACAAAACTATTTGCTGAGAAAGAGCTCGAAGCTAAGGTAGAAATACATAACATCCAACTTTGTTTTTGTTTATTCCATCTTAGTTACTGGTGCTATATATGCTGGTGCTAGGTATTTTGTACAAATTACCCATTGGAATTCCCCTAGATGTGTATATTCATCTTATAGTTTGTGTATATTCTGAATCCTATAGTTTGTGTATACGCTGAATCTTACAGGTTCATGCACAAGTGCTTGTAGCTGAACACACAAGTGTTTGCAGTTGAACACATTGTTCTTTAAATAAAAGAACAGTGTGAATTACAGCTAGAGGCTAAGGAGGTGGAGCTCAAGAGACATTTAAAGGAAATATCTCAACGTAATGACCAGGTATTCATCTCTTCATTTTCCAAATATGAGCTTTTAAAATACATTGTTTTAGAATTCATTCTTAAGTTCATAAATCTTGAAACTGTTCCATTTTCTTCTTGGATTTGAATGGTGTGTTTCCAGGAAATAAATGTATTTGCTGACTCACTAAATATTTTGGAGTTCTTGTTGCCATTTTATTGGAGCATTCCAATTGTTTGGCTTTGTCGAGTTTTCAGATAGATCGAATGCTTCAGGAGGAAAAACAATATTCTGAGCAAAGAAATGCATAAGTATAAGAAGATGCGTCCTGCTGTTTACAAGAAGTTCGAATGGAACAGGAATCATTAGTAAGTTTTTCTTTCAAGGTTGTCAATGGCCATAATTTTAAATGCTACTTGAAACATTTGGTGTTAATTTAAAGATTTTCACAGCCATAGCCAGGGCTGGTTGAATGAAGCCTGTGAGCTTCTGTAAGAAAATTTGGTGTTTAGATAGCATATATGTGTGTTGATTTAAAGATTTGCACAACCACAACCAAGGATGGTTGAATTAACCCTGTGAGCTTCTGTAAGAAAGTTGGGTATTTAAGTAGCATACATTTATATGGCACTGGACTAGAGTTTTTGTTTTCAACATTAAGCTAATTGAAGTTTATTGTTTTCTTTATTGTTTTCAGAAGTAAACTTACCTTGATGTATTATGATCTCTTAGTCTCAAAGGAACAAAAATCTAAGACCCCCAGCTGTGTCCTATTGGATCTGTTCCGGTGCTCTTTCCTGAGCAAAAGTCCCTTGCAGGCTACGGTGGCCAGGAAGGTGAAGCATTGGTTGTGTAGGCAAAACATGACTTATGATCCTCTGGTTTTAGACACAGCAACAACATGCATTCTAGACATTGCAACAACATGCATTCACCAATTTTAGACACCACAACAACATGCATAAACCGGCACAACAACAACATGCATTCACCACACAGTGTTTAATCGTCTGGTTTTTGACACTGCAACAACATGCATTCAACACTTGGCAACCTCAACCTTACTTTAATGAATTTAGCTCAACTCCGCTATAATAACATAGCATTTCGACATTTCATAGCATTTAATATGTTAAACTAATGTCATCATTAGTTGGAAACTTTTGAAAACATAATGAAATAAGTACACATAATATATGCTTTTGGCCTCTCCGCCTCGGGAAAAGGCCAAATAAGATGGTGAAATGATATGCGTCGAAAACTTTGGCTTATAAGTGAGCCTGACTAATAACAAATAGGTGAATTAATTGTTTAACATTGCCAACCGATTACTATAGTCCCATGCCATTGCCAGATGACAGGGACTAAAAAGACATGTTTTCCTGAGTTATATAAAAATAAGTGCACGCTATCATTTTATAAAAATAAGTGCACACTATCAATAAATAATCAATGGTGACATCTATATAAAACAGGATTAACACCTCAATGTTATAAAATACTACCTTAATGGAAAAGGTATTTTTTTTTTCCAATTTTTTTTCTTGAGGGATTGGAGTGTTATAGAATTTAGAATTTTTTGAATGTTAATTTCATAGTGATCTTAAAGCCATTCTTCTTTTGGAATAGTTTTATTTACTTTCATTATTTTTTTAGTTTTATGAGGATTAAAATTGCAGTACAAATTATGTAGTTTAACATGAGTAATATAAAGTGTGTAATATATTATTATTAGTATTTATGTGGTATTATTATATTATATTAGTAGGTTGTGTATGTTGAATTATATAAAATGTTAAAAGTGATAAGGAAGGTTGCGGAGGCAACAATTTATCGCCACCAAAGACTTGTTATTTAAGGGAGTAATTGTTGACAACGGGTCTTCATAGTCGTTAGACAAGCCCAACTATATGTTGCACATGTAAATTGCTCCACCTAAACCAACCCATTAGCGTATTTTAGGAGAATGCTACTTGATCACACTAATCGGTTGTGAATGAGGGACATTTTACCAGGTGTTGTCAATTGTTTTTGTTTCTGTTTTTTCAAGCACGACCTCCCAATTGTCTCTTTTCATCGGCTCTTTTCCTTGAACTTCTTTAATTGGACTTGAATCCTGGTACTGAAAGACGGAAGTAGACAACCCACATTCTGAGACCCATAAGCTAATATGATCTCTTCGGCTAAGAAATATATCAACACAGGAAGGAAACATCTCAGGAAAAGAGGAGGAGCTTACTGAACACTAATCCATGCAAGAAAAAATGACAACACTTAGGGGATTTTCTATATTGGATAAGACAAGGACTTTGAAACCCAGGATGGCTTCTATCAGGTGTGGAGATCTCGGATAATAACACTATTCAGGGATAGATAAATGACATTCTGTAAATCCTTAAGGCCACTACCTTTTAATAAATAATAAGGGCGGGTTTTCAAACTCATGTGAAAAAAAGAGCCCCTCCAATCTAATTAAATCCTTCTCTTGATCTCTCGCATTATACCAAATGTTCTATCTATGGGTCTTTATTTGTCAATATCACAATTAACTAAAGGTCTTAGTGATGGATGGACCATAAGCGTGCGATGATGGAGTATGTAGACATTAGATCGTATAAGCATGAACAAAGTGCTCTTAACACCAAAATTTGAATTTCAATTATGTTTTTTACTTGTGGCAAGGGTGGATCATGCAGTTTTCTAATTGTGGCCTCATCTACATGTATTACACTTGTATGAGGGTCTTGATATTAATTATTTGAATTCCCACACTTGTATGAATTCCATGACATTAACTATAAAAAGCATTCAAAATGCCATGACACTAATTATATGAAGCATTTTCCAATGGGCATGTGATGGAATGGTTTCCATGTGATCTTTGGTGCTCTTGGTTCCCTTGGGAATTGTATTGTTCCAATGGAACAAATCTCAATCATCATCCCCTCGCTTGCATTGCAAGGTCTCCTCCTAGATGGGTGTACTAGGATGTCTGTAGAGAAAGAACAATGCCATCGAAAATCTCTTCGCTGAGATGTGGATGTTCTTGCCATCATCTACACCATGCAACAATGAAGATGCGATTGGAATTAAACATATATCGATGCAATAGGCAGCAATGAAGATGCAACAGGAATTGAACATATAATTATGCAATAGGAAGTGGACTCTTGACTTGCTTATAGATTTAACTCAGTGGTGTGCAGGAAAATTAAACTATTCACCAAATTGCAAATTTAGTTTATAACTAGTGACTGTATCGATTTTTAATCTAGTCGGCTGCTGATTAGATATGGATATTTTTCCAAGTCTTCCATGGGAAATAGGGCGAGAATTTCTACTGAGAGTCTCTTAAAAATCCCACCACAATCTCATGGACATTTGCAGAGGCCGGGAGGCTGTAGTGAATAACCCTAGGTTCCATCAAGAGAAAAGAAAGCTTGGATGGTGTGAGCAGTCCATATGCTTTATTTAGGCTATCGTCATTTCGGATGACACCAAATCTCTGAATCTTGATGAGAAGAGGCAAATGAGGCCACCATTTTATGGGGTGACTATTCATGAGCCTCTGCAGGGCACTTGGGAAAGGCTCCCACAACTCCTTTATTTCCCTAGTCATGGAATCCCACTTTTTTGTGAGTGTGTTTATGTTAATCACAAGCATTCGTCCTCTCTTTCCGCTCCAATACGGTAAGCAACATCATCATAATATTAATATCTCTACTCGTGCTTCCTTTTCTTTTGTGAACTTAATCTCTTTCGTGATAGCATGTCTCAATTAGTAAGCTCCTAAGGTCAAAACATGGCTCAATGTCATTGTTTCATTGTTTCAATGGGTGAAGTGTGATGGTATCACTCACATAGCCTGGTTGCTTGCACATAGTTGAAACTGCACATAGTCGGCATACTGTGACAGCCGTTGCTTTTCTAGCACCTTACCTTATGTTATAGGAAACAATTCTCTATCAGAAAACATGTCTAGCCATTGTCTTGGCAGTTCTCACATAATAGGATCGACTGAAAGCGTCTTCACAGTTCTCGCATAACAGGTTCAACCCGCATTTGGGTTTGTTTTCTTTCTTCGTAAATTTTGTTTAGTGCTCGCTCTCCTGGGTTATCCCCATTCTCATGCTTCGAGTGGGGTTCCACCATTCAAGACTCGAACTCTATCTCGCGCTCACTCTCCTGGGTTATCCCTGTTCTTGTTCACTATAATATCACTGAAAACTATGGTAGCACCGAATGTGTCCATTGAACCTGTCCAATGAGATCATCTCTATAACTAACTTGAGCTCATATAATAGTATTGAACTTTTGAAGTAGTACTGAAACATATCACTAAATTTTTTTCCAATTTCTTTCGGTGTTTGTTGAATAGTTGTTTCCACATTGAAATGAGCCGACATGAACATTCTGGTGTCGACTTGGTGAACATAATTTTTCAAGTGCTCTCTCTCTTGGGTTATCCCTGTTCTCGTGCTTGGAATGGGGTTCTGCCATTCAAGGATCTTTATCATCTAGTGCCGACTTGGTGAACATAATTTTTCAGCTCTAATTAAACAATTTAAAGTTGATAGTATCTTGTGATGCAAAAACTCAAGACTAGGATATTTCTAAAGTTCATAGAATCTTGCAATGTAAAAATTCAAATTCAAGTTAATAGTATCTTGTGATGCAAAAATTCAAAAATTCAAATTCAAGACTAGGATATAGAAATAGATAAATAGTAACAGTTTAATTCATACCATTTTAACAATATCTTCATAATCTTTTCTGTGGCTTGAATTTTGTCCAGCCACCGACCTCACCATGAAAAAGAGAACTAGGAGCGTGCCATGAAAAAAAGAACTAGGAGCGTGCCATGAAAAAAAGAACTAGGAGCTCATAGAATAAAACAAAGTTAGAGTGTAGACTAGGTCTTCGTTCGTCCTCAGATTAGCTTCAGAACAAGGTTAAAGTGTAGACCAGGTCTTCTTCCATCTTCAGATTAGCTTCCGAACTTAACACCTTCTTCTTGCAAGCAAATTCCCTTGCAACAAAAGGAAAAGCTAACACATATATGGGAGTTTGAAAACTGGGAGTTTGAAAAATGAAGGCCATCGAACATAGATATAGATATGGGAGTTTTCCATGCCGACGAAGGCCACCAAACATAGATATGGGAGTTTTCCATGGTGGTGAAGGCTGGCGAAGGCCATTGAATACATATATGGGAGTTTTCCATGGGAGTGAATGCCACCGAACACAAATATGGGAGTTTTCAATGGTGGTGAAGGCCACCAAACACACAAAATTTGCATGGGTGTGCATGTGGCAGTGGCAGTGAGAATTACCCTAAACAAGTGGCAGTGGGAATTACCCTAAACAAGTATAAGAGTTGCTACCAAAATATTATAACTTAGCATTTAATACTCTAGATTAATGTTAGCATTTGTCTACACTATGAACATATGACCAAAAAACACACATAATATATGGTCAACCTCGGGAAGAGGCCAAATAAGATGGTGAAATCGTTGCGCTTTAAAACTTTGCTTAAATTTCATTTATACGTGATGGGGAAGGCGAACAAATAGCTAGACAAATGTTCAACATCATCTTATTGATTACAATAGTCCCCGTAGTGCCTGCGGTAGGGATTAATAATAAGATTATATATAGAGAGAGGGTTATGAAGGATAAATAAAAACTAATTCTTTATAAAAAGTGGTTCTTTTTAAAGTGATTTCTTGATTAAGGTGGGTAAGGGTGAATATTAGAATTTTACAAAATGTCATACTAACAAATAATATTACAAAATATCTTACATCATTAATAATAAGTGTGAAATCAAATTAATGTAAAAATGAGACATTCATTGCAGTGTATATCATGGTTGAGGGAAAGAGGACCCAAAATTGTATGTTAATGAAAAGAGGGGAAGTAATTTACATAAGAGAAAGAACAATATCATTTGAAATTAGCTTCAAAAATGACTTTCAAGCTTCCACTTTAGGTGAGGTTCTTTCCTCTTTGAGACTCTCCCTCTAGAATGCGCTAGAAACTAGGAGAGATTTTATCTTTAATCATAAAAGAAAATGTCCAATGTCAATACCAATGGGATGTGATAAGCTAAAACTGAAAAATGTGTGAACCCTAATTACACTCTTGGAACTCTTGGGATATCCTTCTATTTATAATTTTTTTTGGAGAATACCATGCATGGTAAGTGAATGTGTTTCCCAAAGTTAAGCCATGAAATTGCCTCTTTAACACTAATACTTTACCACGAATAATAGAAATGCAAGTTTTTGAGTATTTTCCAATCTCTAGGTGTGCATGAAAACAACCATATAATGTAGTTTGATGTTATTGTGCTATATGAAGATTTCTTATGTAGACTACAAGGCTTGTAGATTTGATGTGCTACACATCCATAAAATTTGGTCAACTATATCATATGAATTTTATTCTCCATAGATAATTCAATTGTTACTTATAGCTTAATGTTTCATTAAGTGTATGAACATAAATGATGAAAAACCCTTTCATCTGCACAACAAAATGACATGATAATAGATTCCCTCTAATGTGTGAGGTTAGGACAAAAATGGTATAATCAAAATACATCATAGTCTCTTTCTTGGAGCTAAAAGAGAGAGCCTCATTGAGGTGGGCTTTCCCTTAGATAGAGAAAGAAGGCCACTTGCAAGACAATTAGATGAACATGTTATTGTAATTTTGTTTAAGAGGTTGAGAATATCCATGGCCATTATATGATGAAGTCAAAACCAATTTAAAATTTTTGACTTGGATAATATGAGACATCACTATTATACGTCTAAATTGAATGTTACTTATGGGAGAAACATGTAGAAAATGTATATAGAACCTAGTGAGGGCACAAAATTGTTGCAACAGAGGCCCATTAAGGCATGAATTAAAACATGAAGATAGTTTATTATTAGTAAATCGATAATGAAGGATCACATGGCAAAGAAGTACATGTTTACTAGACTTTAATAGGAGTGTAATCATCACAACATCCACAATGCAATAATGAAATGTGATCAAGCACATATCTGGAGTGTAATCATCACAACATATGAATTCTCCACAATGTAATAATGAAATATGGTCAAGCACATTTTTTCATTAATTTCTCATTTTTCATGTATAAGGGTCCATCAAAAGTATGCAACATGGGTGCTCCTTGGATGAGGAATTAAATTTTTCATCCAACGAGTATTCCTGCTCGAAATTTGAGTAAAACTTTAAGGAGATAAGTTGAAAATACGAGTTGAAAAATTACTTTTATTATTTTTTAATCTTATTACTTTTTTTACTTGAAAAATGGTGAATCATCCCCCATGATTGACATCATCATCTTGAATCCTATTGGTTCTTGTAAAGTTTATTTTTGTTGTACAGTTTCTTAGGAGGCCAATTTTAGACCTCAAAATTCCCCTAATGAGGGTAGAGAAAAAGGGTTCCAACTCACGGTTTGGCCACCTGGGGTGGTTTCTCAGCCTATGAGTGTCACGTATCCCTGTAGGATGTTGTGGGATGTCAATTTGTCGTCAGTGGTCAAGCCCACTTACTTAATGGAACCTAAGAGGTCGAGTCATGTCATAGTAGTTTTTCCTCTCATGTTTACCTTGATAGGTCAGTGAAACAGGGTAAATCTGGGAGGGGTGGGTTACAAATTGGTATCAAAGCTTCCATGTTCAAACACTTGGACTGGATGGGCTAGATGCATGTCGTTATGCATGCATTGTCATGGTTATGGTTTTCATGCATGAGGTCATTGTATGCAGTTTATGTCATCATGATGTTGTTGGTTTATTATGTTGTTGATATGTCGACTAAGATGGAGCAGGAGATGTAGATTATTAGAGTGAGGTTGCAACACTAAACCTCGAAGTAAGAGCAAATCATCATACATGTTTGTATGTATGGCATGCAAGTATGATGGTTAATGGTTGATGTATGCATCACGGTTAAGCATGTCTATCATTTTATCGCTGTTATGGTTACACGCATGATAGATGTTAGCTGATTTGTGTGGTCATATGCACATGCGTCGGATAGTCATGAAGGGTAGTAACTTGTTGTTATATGCTTTGCGGTCATACACATGATGATTATGGTTATTGCAGCTAATATCTTGATGTTATATGTATCATTTTAATCTTGATTGGCCTATAACTATGTAAACTTTGAAATGGGAACTATAAACTCAAAACAGGAACTCTGGCCAAAAAACCCCGAAAAAACATCAAAAACAGTGCTAAAAATGAAAAGTGTGTATACTGGAACGATGCTTTTATTTTTTAGGGGTCAATTTTGAACATGTTTTAAAAATGGCAGTGACTATGAAATTTACTACGAAATTTTCATGCAAAATATAGCTTCAAAATGGAAGTGATGATACTGGAACAATGATTCTTTTTTTTAGGGTCAATTTTCAAACTTTTTAAAAAATGCTAGTAAAACCAAATTTTTATGTGCCAAACAAAGTTGTTTATGAGGAAAAAAACACATTAATGTTTCTGCTAGAATATCATTTTTCTTTCCTAGGTATAAATTCAACATGTTTTCAACCATAACATGTTAGATACAAAAGAAATTGAATTTTTTTCAACTATAATATTAAAAAACCATGACATTATGAACTAATTACATCACTAAATGAATTCAAAAGTCATTATTTGTATATTGAATAAAACATACATTATATCCCTAATTTAATATTGCATTGTAGATATTTTAAACAATAAAAATTATCCTAATTAAGACATATAATCCAACAATATAAAAATGCCTCATAACTTCTCATTTAACACCATATGGAAATCATTAATTTTATTTCAAGATACGATGCATACATCAGTTATATAAATTGTCTTAAACAATTATTCAAAATCACTCATATTTTCTTCCACACCATCAGACTTCACATCTTCAGATGAGTGACTGGATGCTGATGAAGATGTTCCATATTCTTCTCTTTCATCAACTAGTGCCCCATCTGAGTCCACATGCATGCCCAACACTTCAGGTTTCAAAATTCTTCTAGATCTACGACTGATTTCAGCAGACTCCCATCTCAACAATGTTCCTTCTGGTAACAACCTTTTCATAATCTCTATCGTCTTGAAGCGAAGAGCTCCTCTCTTTGTTAAATTGAAGTTATAAACAAGTATGTCAGCATCCTCCAATTTTAAAATGTCTGTGCGGCGGTGATTTATATTTGTACCCTTTCTTTTTCTCTTTCTGCCATTTTTTTTGTCAACTACCATCTCTGGCTTATACACACCATTGAATGGGTGTGTATTTGTGGCATACCAATGTACTTCAACACTTGCAACATCCTCATTTTCTGTAAAGACCTTTATAACTTTAGCAACCCAGAATGAATAGCCATTGGTATCTCCATTTTCTAGCATTGCAATCATGCAACCCTCCTTAATATCATGTACTGAATCCCTGTAAAGGTCTTCCATGGCTTCACGTTGTGCACGAGATCTTCTGGAACCAATATACATCTCTCTTTCCTCTACCTGTGAAGAATTAATAATACCTTGAGATTGTTGCTGTTCAACAATTTTTATTTCCTCATGTTCATTTGACACATTTTGTGGCCAAATAAATGGATTTTTCAAAGACATATCTTCATTTGTTGTTGTTGAAATGATATCACTTTGATTATTGAAAAATGACTCCCACAAAACTGAATCAACAATGTCAAAGTACTCATATGTATATCCAATACATTTTTTAATTTCTTCCAGGCAATTAGAATAATTTATATCTCTATTTTGTCTGCGTGCATTCTAAACTTCACCAACTAATTGTAATAACAATATTTTTGATGCAAATATTGGATGATCTGGAATGAACTTCAAAAATTGCAAACCTGATGATGGTACCCA
>APFE030700306.1:0-23712 GCA_000404065.3 Pinus taeda | reverse complement strand
TAAAAACTTAAATGAGACTTTTTTTTTACAGTAACATTGTTTTGTCGAGCTAAGTAGACTTTGAATGGATTCTACGTCCAAAGAGAGGGTTGGTGGAAGCATATTTTAGGTTTTTAAATAATTTATTATTGATATGAGCATCATGTCCTAGTTCATTGTTCTAATGGTGCATCTAACAGCATTGTCCCCATGGCGGCGATATCCCGTAAGTAAGCATCCATACCAACCTCTATTTGATTGCCTTCATTGACAACTTATGATGAAGAATTACTATTTTTTTAGTCATTCCTAATTGGTGAATTTGGATGTAGTGGGAAGTGAATAAGTGGTTGATTCAAGTATCCTTGGCATGCTTCCTCTCTGAGTTATGCTCTTAATGTAGCCTTCTCTCAATTTGACATTGTAGTGGGGTGCCTGAGAATATGGTAGGTTGGTCGCTCATCATCACCAGAATCATAATTTCAAATAATATTAAACATTAGTACATCAATGATATTAATAAGAATAATTCAATTGGTTTGTTTAAATTACATTATACCAAACAATTATTATTATTGTTAACCCAAGATTGCGAATGGAAGATAGTATGTTACAATTGATGCAGTAAAGTGGTTGCCCATTATCGAATACCAGCTACTTGTGGTATGTTTCTCCTCATAAGAGCTTCCAATGTTTCTGAACTGATGGAATATTTTATGCATTTGAGCTTGATTTTGAAGTAGGATCTTGCAAATTTGGATACATTTTTATTCAAATTGACATGGATAAAAAACAAAATTTCAATTAGATAATTGAAATATAAATAAAGTCTAAATTTATTGGAGATGGAAAGGGAGAAATTCGTGAAGGACTTTGAGAAATATCGAATGAGTTGGAATTTAAGTATATGTCCCTTTGATATTATGATATTTTCTCCTTGCATTTGAGAAAATTCAACAATAAATTTTTTGTACATATCGAAAATTAATTTTGAGAACCTTATAACCTCAATCTAAATTTCAATACACTTTTCAAATCATTTTTCAACAATAAGGTAAATTAAGTGGAAACGTATACTATTTATCTATAAATTCTCCTGGATATTCCACTAGACAGTTTGTCACATCATATTTGACAATATTATATTGTAAATCCAAAATTCTACATTATTAAAATTTTATTTAATTTCTAGATCTGTAGATTTTACCATAATTAGTGCATGAATGTGAATGGAAATTACGAAGAAAAGTAGAGAATGACAAAATAAGCCCACACGAACACATAAGAATAAAGATATGCTATGGGAAACCCTTTCAGAAGAAATATCACCTGGAAGGTGAGGCCACTTCGCTATCTTTCTTTGTCTGGAAAATAAGGCTACAAGTACAAAGAAGTAATGTTTGTGGCCTATGGGATGCTAAAATGCGCATATCATTTCTATGTGCTCTACCTCCTCATTGTGTGATTTAATTGTGAGTTATATCCCTTTCATTTAATTTGTCAACCTGAGGTTTTGTAAACTGACGAGGTATACCTGTACTATCTGGACTAGGCGGTTATTCTTAATATTAGATTAATCTAATGTAATTTGATACTAATTACAAAACATATTAAATCAACTTAATCCAAACCAAACATAAATAAATTGAAATTACACTTGCTTGAAATTAAAATCACACTTGCATAAATGAAATTACACTTTCAAAATTGAAATCACACTTGTTGGAAGCAAAATCACACTCACACCTAGCGAAATGAAATCACACTTATTGAAAGGAAAAACTCACTTGCATGAAATGAGGACACAATTGCTGAAAAGAAATCGAAATAAAATAACTACACTATGTTACCAATGTGTACAAAGGTGTGCAAATTGTCATTGATGGGGGCCCTCATTCCTCAGCAAGCACACTAAACAAACTATCACATCTTGGAGATTAAAGTGACAGTATGTATTTCATAAAATGAGTTACAAGATATTACAAGCATTCTCACTCCTCACTCACATGGATGTAACTTGGAACCTTCAACTAGCAACTAACAACTAACACTAACACTCACAACCTCTAACTTGCATCTAATAACTGACAACCCTTCATATGAAAGGTGCACTCCTATTTATACAAAAATTGAGAATAAATATACAATAAATTTAGATCCTTAGATCTCTCCATAAATCCACAGTTACCTCTTGTGCTTACCATAATATCATAAAAAATGTAAGATATAAATCCTCTCAAAATCCTCTCCTCCATGATTCTTCTCCTTTGGATGTGCATAGCTAATGATCCACATCTTCTATAATTATTCCATAAATCCTCATGAGTTGGAATTTGAAATTTGAATTTGTGGTTGGGTTTCCACGTAGGGCCCTTTTACAATCTCCAAGTAGGCCTATAATATCACAAAATGCGTCACACTTTTAGATATATATGAAAATATGTTAATGTCCTAACATATAATCACAAAATCACTGACTTGGAAAATAATAATGATAAACCCACGTAATGATGAAAATGGTTACTTAATGCAAGGTTATGGGGCTATAGAGTTATAGAATGAGGGTAAAATGATGAAAATGTGGGTAAAAGTATATGACAGTTTGGAGACCCAACATACCCCCAACTGAAGATGTTGCAGTCCTCTTGCAATTATTGCATTGATTCACGTAATCATAAGTTTATCTTCTTGAAATGTTTTTCTTCTTTATGAGTTTTGTCTTTGTATTGATTTTCTTTTAACTTAACATAATCGTATCATTGTTAACTTTTTTTTTCTTTTTGCAAAGTGTACTTTGAGATGCATTTGACTACAACATATATTTTTTTTATGGTTGGTTTTTGTGTGACAACCAAAATTTTACGAGTATTGGTTCTAGTGTAACAATACTTTTGTTATTATTGTTACATCAAAATACTTGAAAACATTGAGAATTCATTTTTAAGTCCCATAGTGACTGTTAGCCATTTAATGTGCTCATCCCATTGATCATTGTAAAACATATAAAAATTTTGAATCAAAATGCAATAATAGTTGATTTGGGAAAAAAATGTTGTTTAGGGTGAAATGAAATGTGACATGTGGCATGAAATATGAATATCCCTTCCCCCCAACTTAAGGTCTTTTCAATTTTTTTGCAAATGAGAAAGGGAATATGAATGTCGTGAGGGATTTTTCAAAATCACAATTTTAGCATTTACTGAATTATATGATTAAAAATTAGAAAATTACATACCTTCACCTACCTGATAATTGGACAAGATATGTATATCGAAGAGTGTGGTTGTTGTTGTTGGATCATGGAATATGAAATAAAATAATTTGATTTGCTTCTTCTTTCCCTTGGTTGTATGAATTGAGGATGATATTGGAATCTTTATTGTTATGTCTGTTGAATTGAGCCCTACAGAAAACTACTCAAATCATGTAGTATTCATTCGTTCCCACTTGATGGCATAATTATTATCTATGTGAATAAATGTGTTGATGTCGAACATAGAAAAGAAATTTTTGGATTATTGACCATTAATTAATGCCATTATCCCACACGAGACTACTCATCGTTAATGTCAATGAGATTCAATATGCCTAAGTACATCTTACTAGGTATGAATAGATATGTCGTAGTCGAGTCAGCTAGAAGATCTGACAAAGAGGGGACATTGATGTATTCCCACTCTTTATTTCAAATAGAACTTGCCATTAAGACATGCAAGCCTCAAGGTAATTGAAAGATCTCTAGTTCTGATCCTAGATGATGTGTCAAAGTTGATGGGTAAAACCTTGTTAGGAGGGGGGTCTTATTGAATCCTCCATCATCTAACATGGGTATGAAATAATAATTTTAAGGACTATAGATGGAAAATTTGCATTGAAGCAAGGTTTATTTGACATAAAGGAGAAGGGAAATGGGGTAACGCAACTTTGTAAGGGAGTTGAAAGTCTTTATTTTTGGGTTAAGTATGAGTGAAAATGAGGCAAGAAAGTATAAATTTGGCAAGGGAAATGAGTTTTTGGTAGTAGGGAGATGGATAGTTATGGATTGGCTACACACTTAAAATGTGTAGCAATGGTAAAATCGGTATGTGTTTAGTAGCAATGTTGTAGTAGATCTAATTTCACATTAAATGATCATGATCTTCTGAAAGAAACTTGGTCTTTAAAAACGTACTTCTGCATATAGTTTCGTCTTGCTTCATCATCCTGAAGCCTGAAAAACTTACCAATTTTTTTGCAATAAAATGTAAGACTACCAAAATATATAGGTAATTAGTCCCTCTTCATTTCATATATACACAAAAAACTCATAAATAATACTAATAAAACAAATTCAAGAATGAAAAATTAAATGCACTTTTACCTTAGCAGTACCATGGATCACTTCTTATTGTTTTCTTGGTGGCTTCCTCATTGAATTTCTAACCAATTTTGAGCTTGAGACCTCTTCTCCACATAATTAATGCTTCATGAATAGACCATAAACCAAATTTTCATAAGCTATTGAATTGTGTCAATTTTGTAGCTACCAAAAATACGAATCATTACATTGCCTTGCCACTTTTACAACTTGCATTTAGACTCAAACGGTGGTTTGTCAATTATTGCAATTGTCTTTTTAAATATTTTCAGGTTCTTATAAAATTCTAAGTTTGTAACTATGTTTGTTATTTTTCTCTAGCGCTCCACCCTTGTCCACAATCTCATGGATCAAGAAAATGCTCAAAATTCAAAATTATTGGATCAACTTGAAACAAAGTGTAAAGCATATATCTCATTGTTTTGAATCCAACGCATTTTGTTTCACTAAACTCTAACTTTGGATGATCTCAGAATCATGTTTTGATTGTTTTGTGAAACAACTAAAAAAATGAATTTTTGAGTTGTGGGAATGCCCAGTAAGCAGTCTGTATGCTGACTGGATCATGACACTTAGTGATTTTTTATCAGACCTTCACTAGCCAATGGTCATTTTTCACTTTGCATTGTTTGACTAGCGGACACATGGTTGTTTTTCATTGGTTAGTGTTTCGTTGCAGTGGATCAACAAGGAAGAGCCACATGGACAACCCATTGGTTGCCATGTGGCATCCTTGTGGGAGATAAAATTTCATGAGAATGAAAAAAATCCTTCCCATGGCTTGAACTCGTGACCTCTTGACCATCAAAAAATTGCTTTACCAACTCCACTAAGTTATTAGTTGTTAAATATAGCTCCTAAAACTTTATTTAAGTTATAACATAAGTACCTATTGGGGAGGGGGTCGGAGCTAATCCCTAGCCCTTGGCCATCCCAGTGTGATAGGAACATGGGTAGGGTCCAAGGGATAGGCCTTAGCCCATCCCATAGTCCCATGCAACTACATATGACTAGGTTCTTAAGTTAAAGGTAGAAGTGGAGGAATGGGGATTAGCCCCTGATTTTCAGCAACCAACGTGGTAACATGGTGGAACATTACCAAGATTTTTAGTCTTGGGGGCTAGTTTTAACCATCATAAAATTTCCACCGCCAATTAGGAAGGCCATATTTTCGTGCTATTCTCATTTTCTGGGCGCATATGCTGGGTTTGGGTCGAATTGTAGGCTTTTTAACAAAATAATTGGGCAAAAACGTAAAACAATGATATCTTTATCAAGTTTTGGCCAAATGAGCTGTAAAAAGAGTCAAAATAGGCATTTTTGACAACTATGGATCCATTTGAGAGATTAGTTTTGTTGTTTGAGCCTTATAAAAGCCTATAATTATACTTTTGATTATGAATTTAGATCTCTTATCCATTTTTTATTGCAAAATTTAAAAACTAACATTGTTCATTAGTCTTTTGTAATATTCAAAGTCATAGAGAGCACAAGAAGAGAGCATAATCAACAATATTGAAAGTACTATTCAATTGGAATGTGAAATTAAAAAGACAAAGTGAAAGGATTTGATCTCTAAATTTAGATTGTGACTCTCAAAACTCTTATTTATTCTCCTTCCTCTCAAATATTCTTTCTCTTTCTACATCTTCATGCAAATTATTAGTGAGCTGGGTGGCTCTTACTGCACCTCCAATAAATAAAATTGAAAAAAAAATGAAATCTAACTTAAAAAGTTGAGAAAAAAAAACACATCACCAAACATAGTTCTTATTCATTGATTCTATCCTACTCTACTCTACTGGAAATACAAGAATTGATAAATTGTATGCATATTTCTAGTGTAACCATGTACGTAACAGGAGTAAAAATATATTCGTGCTTAGTTTTGAAAAACTGCACTAAAATACATCAATGCATGAAAAACCAGTTGTTTTGATAATACAATTAAGAAGTAAGGAAGAATGGAAGATTCAGTTGACTTGATACTTGATTGTAACCATACTTCAATAAGGCGATGACAATGACTCCTTTCTTAGTTTATATCACATTGAATATCCTACTTTATTATGCATTCCTTAATCTTATATTCTAATCATTTCAATCCATCAAAAGTATTGCATGTCTCTGAGTCTCTTCAATCGATTGACAAGAGGAATCAAAGGAAACTTGAAGATCTTCTTGGGGAGGTGGAGAGATAGAAAAGTTTTTGCATGCTGTTAAAATATACTATTCCTGAGAGGTAGATATCCCAGTTGCTGCTAATATTCAAGAAAGTTCTTGGAAGAACGTTCTTCAAATTCTTAATTGTCCTTGAATTCTTACAACTAGTTGATAATTCTTGTCGTGCAGACATATTAGTACAAAGTATTGGAAAATTATTGAAATATTATATGAAAAATGATTCTAATATGATTTTTATCATGTATCTAAGAATGAATGCAACTATAATTAGTTGTCTAAACTTCAAAATAAACACCTATGTATACCTCCCGGTAATGGTGCCAAAATGTTGGGTGATTTAATTACGAGTTAAATCCTTGTCATTTAATTTGCCAACCCTGGGTTTCATAAACTGATGAGGTATACCTGTACTATATGTACTAGGTGGTTATTTTTTAGATTAGATTAATATAATGTAATTTAAAATTAATTGTAAAAAATATTAAATAAACCTAATCCCAACCAAACATAAAAAAAATTGAAATCACACTTTCTTGAATTTGGAAATCACACTTGCATAAATGAAAACACACTTGCATAATTGAAATCACACTTCCTCAAAACAAAATCACACTGACTGAAAGGAAAATCACACTTTCATAAAATTAAAACACACTTGAAAAAAATAAAGGAAATAAAATAACTACATTATGTTATCTCAGCAAGCACACTAAACAAACTATCACATCTTGGAGATGAAAGTGGCAGTATGTATTTCCTAAAATGAGTTACAATATATTACAACCATTCTCTCTCCTCACTTTACAAACCAAACGGATGGAACTTGTTACCACCAAGTAGCAATTAACATCTAACACTACCACTCACAACCTCTAACTTGCATCTACAACTAACAATCCTTTGTATGAAGGGTGCACTCTTATTGATACAAAAAATGAGGATAATTGTACAATAAGTATAGATCGTTAGATCTCTCCCTAAATACACATTTATCTCTTTTGGTTACCACAATCTCATAAAAGAATGTAAGATACAAATCCTCTCGAAATCCTCTCCTCCATGATTCTTTTGCTTTGGATTTTCGGAGTTAATGATCCACATATTTTACAATTATTCCACAAATCCTCATGAGTTGGAATTTGGAATTCGAATTTGTGGCTGGGTGGGCAAGTAGAACCCTTCTAGAAACTCCAAGTAGGCCTATAATATAACAAAACTCATAACAATTTTATATATAAATGAAAATATGTTAATTTCCTAACATTTAATAACAAGTTCACTTATAATACTTAAAATCAATGACTTGGAAAATAATAATGAAAAACCTATGTAATGATGAAAATGGTTACCTAATGTAAGGTTATGGGTCTATAGAGTTATGTAATAAGGGTAAAATGATGGAAATGTCGGTAAACATTGATGACATTTTGTAGACCAAACAATCCTAACTCTCTTGACTATCATTGCTTAGCTATACAACATAATACTCTCAAAAGAATGGAAATCCTCTTCCTCCTAGTGGCCCAGTTCTAACACAACGTGATAGCTTACTAGTGGTTAAGTTTGACTACGTCAAATCTAACTAGAGTTACAAATTAGACTCTTCTAGATTCGGTTGCATCAAAAACACATGGGTAACCCATTTTCCATGAATAATGGGGGATGATGCGGCATCCTATCGAACTATAGGTGTGAAAACAAGAAGGTCAACTTCTGAGTGACATAACGTTTTCACACGGATTTCGAATGACATGCTTATTTTGTCATTGGAAATATCCTTGTGTGTAAATTAATATGTAAAGGAGCATGAGAAAATGTCAAAGTTTTACCCCAAAATTCACCATTTCATGAATCAAAATGCGCCTATAAGGTTTCATCCTTGTTTAACCAAACTTGGTACCACATGTAAAAATAGTCTCATGAGTTGATTCCTCCACTGTTTCCACTTTGAATGCATCAATATGGATGAAAAACAATATAATGATGCTATAAATGCTGAAAATGAGGCTATGAATTTCCTCAGGTACTGTGATGCCCCAATGAAACTCTACACCTCACAAACATTAGTAGGAACCAGTCATTTCATGATGGCCTCCATCTTGGAAGGATATATATATTCAGCTTTCATCCACTAATAACATACCCCAGATACACCAAAGGCTAATGCAAAAGATCCCTTTTTTTGAGATTTTCTAGTAATTGGTTCTTCTTCAATGTGTTGAGCACCTGTGTCAAATGTGAAATATGCTCCTCGAAGGTAGCACTATATATCAGTATATCATTCAAATATACAATAACAAATGACTTTATAAAAGGGTGTCGTACATCATTCATTAATATCATAAACATATCTAGCGAATTTCATAGTCCAAATGGCATAACTAACCACTCATACAAACCTTTCCTAGTTTTGAGGGTGGTCTTCCATGTATCTTCTTCTTTGACTCTAACCTAGTGATATCTAGACTTCAAGTCCAACTTAGCGAAGTATTTTTCTTTTTGCAACTGATCCAAGAAATCATCTATCTTGGTCAAGGGGTATCTGTTCTTAAGCATGATTTTGTTTAACACCCTATAGTCTATACACATTCACCAATTCCCATCCTTCTTTGGCGTAATGATGATGTTTGACTCACATGGTGATGTAGTTAGTTGAATGACACCTTGTTTCAGTAGTCGTTGCAACTGTTTCTTCACCTCACTTACTTCTATAATAGACTTCCTATACAACCCAATATTCAACCATGGGGAGTCTAAAAATAGTTGGATCTCGTGCTCTACTTTTATTTTTGGTTGTAACCCTTTAGGATCACAAAACACATCGATCCATACCTATAATAACTTCTCCAATTGTTGTTTATGTTTATTAGTACACCGCTCCAAGGATGCATTACCGCTTATGGACTCCTCTTCAGACTAACTTTCTCTTAAAAAAAATAACACATACTTCTTGCTATAACTGATTAATTTCTTGGCTTGGTTGGCACTTGTTAGTGAAATTTTTTACTCTCCTTTATGTGCGTTGATGATGAACAATTTTCCATCCTTGACGAGTAGTACTAGTTGGTTCTCCTCATGAATATTGCATCATGCATGTACATGTATGGAATCCCAACCATGACTCTAGAGACACCAAGGGGAACCACATCTAGATCTACTTCATGAATAAAATCAACACTCATAGAAAATCTAATTCTACATTATTTTGTTACCTTCATCTTTGCATCCTAATTTACCCATCCCAAAGAATATGGGTTTGGATGATCATGAACTTCTAGCCCTAAATTCTTGACTAGACCCATTACAATGAGTCGATCAGAGCATCAATATTTGTCTTCTCGACCTATATCATTATATGGAATAGTTTGCTCATTTCTTTTTCTTCTTGTTACTGAAGGCTACTCAAATTCACCTCCTTCTATACTAATGTATATGTGAACTTCTCATCCACGTGTGAGCTTCTTTCAACTTGGTTGCTCAAATTAGTGGCCATTAGATTCTTCTTCTTCTTATCTTTCTTCTTCTTCTTCAAGTTTATCTCTAGATACAACATCTAACATTTTTCCTCGGTATGGCCATCGATGTTGCAGTGGTTTCAGTGGTTGCTAGGATCTTTACATTAGTGTGTTCTTGTTGTCATCTTCTTATATTTCCCCCTTTATATTCTTCTTCCCCTACTTAGAAGTATCATTTTGTTCCTTATTCTTTGATATGCTTGATTGCACTATCTTCAAGTCTATGTTATATAGGTATTATGCCTATAAACAAGCCTCGTCAAAAAATTTTGGATTGAACTTCATTACTTTCTCATGCAAATGGTGATGTAGACCCCCCAAATACTTGACGAGTACATCTAGGATCTTTGCAGAGATACCTAACATTATTGCCAACTTTCTGAATTTCGTGGTGTACTCCCACAAGTTTTGGCCTGGATTTTGCCTGAAGTAATGTCACCAAACCCGTGGGTCCATGTACCTAAAGGGATAAAACTGTTACTTAATGATGGTTTTGAAATATTCCCATTTAGTTACTAGGGTTTCTCCCTCTAACCTCAAGTTCTATGTCTGCTTCTCCCACCAATTCAGTGCATGGCCCTCCAATTTAAGTTGTGCAAATGACATATTTTTCCCTTCCTCAATCTGATGGACGTTGAAATAAACTTCCAATTGCTACAACTAGTGGTTGAGATTTAGTGCATCGATATTGCCATGGTATGACTTGATATTGACTTTTTCTTCCATTTTAGATAGGGATTGATTCCCTTCACTCGAGTTAGGTTGATATTTTCCATATTATTTATTCAATTGATTTTTCATTTCTCCTTGATCTTCTCACGTGTGTTTTTGCTTTGTCCTCTTCATTTGAACCCCATCTTCTCCAAATATCCCTAGCTTATTTCTTAGGGCCGCCATGAGGAGGTTAACATTGTGATTTCTGTTTGTGACTTGTTGTTTCAGCCATGAGAACCTCACCTCTACAAGATAACGCAGGTCGTTTATAGATTCTTCACCCATGATTAGGGTTTTATGATTTTCAACTCTAACATTCTAAATTCCTGCAATCTCCATAAAATACCCAAAGAAACCTACTCTGATACCAAATGATTTGTAAACTGTCGTGGATATTCTACTATCTAGTTTGTCACAATAGATCTGACAATATTATATTAAAACATGAAATTCTACACTATTACAGTTTTATTTAATTTCCATATTTGTAGATTTTATAGTAATTAGTGCATGCATGTAAATGGAAACTATACGGAAAAGTAGAGAATGCAAAAATAAGCTCGCACAGTCACATAATATATAGAATATGCTTTGGGAAACCCTTTCAGTAGAAAACGCAGCTGGAAGATGAGGTCACTTCACTTTATTTCTTTGTTTGGAAATTGAGGTTGCAGCTACAAAGAAGTAATACTTATGGCCTGTGGGCTACTACAATGCACATATTCTCTCTACCTGCTCTACCTCATACCACTCTTGCCTATCCTTGCTCATCTTGTAACAAAATTCTCTTGAAAGAATGAAATGATTCTTCCACCTAGTGGCTCGGTTATAATATAGCCCAATAGCCTACTAGTTGTTAAGTTTGACTACATCAACTCTTAACTAGAGTTACAAAATAGACTCTTTTAGATTCTTTTACATCACAAACATTTGTCTATCCCCTTTTCCATGAATAATGGGGGCTGAAACAACATCCTCCTAAACTATATGTGTGAAAATAGAAAAATCAAACTTTGAGTGGCTTAACTTTTGAATATGGACTCTGACTAGCACACTTCTTGCACCGTTTGAAATATATTTGTGTGAATAATGACATTAAAAGTTTCAATGCTAAAGTAGCACATTTTTATTGCTAAAAAATGTTGTTTGATGCCTCAAAATGCTCGAGAAAGGTTTCAGACCTTGTTTCACCAAACTTGATCTGGCCGTAAAAACAATCTCGTGAGTGGATTACTCCACTTTTTCCACTCTAAATGCATCGATATGGGTGAAAAACAATACAATGATCCAATCTAGATCAACTATGAAGTATTGTAACTCATGTGGATACATCCTAAAGGATAATTTGTGATGAATATGTTATTTTATGTGGAAATAAAAATTAAAACCACATTTAAAGCATATCGGTGCTTGTAAAACTAATCACATTGATGCATTTAAATAATAATTGCACCAATGCATTAAAATAATAAATGCACTTGGTTCTGAGATTTCAAATATAAAAAAACAATTCTCTAATATCATTGCTTTAAAAAAAATTAACACGCAGATAAGTTATCTTAATCGCTGTGTGCTACTAGTGAGAACATCGATATTTTTTCCTACGAAACACACCAATGTTCTGGAAAAAAAAAATAAAAAAAATGACTTTGTTTTTTTCAAATTAAAATAGTAGCGGTAATTGATTTTTCGAAATCTAATTTCATAAGTTCTCTTAAATAGTAAGGAACTATTCACTATTTCATTATTTTTCCCAATATTTCAAAGGAGAAATATGTAAGAGAGATAGACTGGAGCCTTATTGAGCAACATAATAATTTGGAATAGTATAATTATTCAGAAGATTAGAATTTGAAAGGTATAGTGATTCACTCAAAACCCTACATAGTAAAAATCTTACTATTGACTTTACTAATAAATTTTTTTACAATATTTGTTTCCTATTTAAATTTAATTAAAACTCAGAGAAAAATAAAAACTCTAAATACTAAAAATTTAATTTTTGAGCTTACTAATAAAAAAATTACAATGTCTTCTCTTATTTAGATTTAATTAAAATTATGAAAAAACCAAACAAATTCAATACTTATCTTAAATGCTTGTTTCTTCTTCTTTCCGTGACTGCAAAATTTTGTTGGGAATAATACTGAGAGGTGGAGAGGGGGGATGAATAAATATTTACACATCAATATTTTTCATTTCTCTAATTATATTTATATATGCTACTTTAGTGAAGGGAACTCACGTGTGCATAGAACTGTTCTTAAGGAAACCATCATATATCCAGTGAACTTATGATTCAGTTAATTCATCATATTTTGATCTTAATCAATGCACGAGTACTTTATTAAGCATTAAATAGTAACCATGTGCCGTAATAATAGAGTAAACCATGTCACATAAGCAACACACATGAACACCAAGATTTAAGGTGGAAACCCAATGCGGGAGGAAAACCACATGTTGTTGTTGTTGTTGTCTTTACCTTCTTTTAATATAAAAAATAATATATTTACAATATTTTACTGGTGTAGAATCATACCAGTACGCAAGCGCCCACCTACAGAAGGGTACAACATTCTTCTCTTTCTCCAACATCTATTGGAAGGGAGCTACAACTTCCTAGCTCTTGTGCTAGACGATATGTTTATTAGTACGTAGGCATCGACCTATAAAAGGCTACAACCTTCACTCATTCTCCGACTACTACTAGATGGGAGCTCCAACCCCTTGATCAAATCACCAGCCACTACTAGCAAGAAGCTTTAACTTCCTCACAAAAGGTTCCAACCCTCAGTATCCTCTAGGGACCATGTTTCATTAATTTTCATATTGTATACTACTGGTAAATGACAGTACATTATAAAGGTCATGTTTCATCACATTTTCACACTAGACCCATTAGTAACATCGAAGCTCAAAATCAATCACCACTGTAATACAACCATCAAATACATTTGCATCAACCAATCACTGAAACTCAATCATCAATCTCTGACATAATTGAAACCTAATCATCAATCTCTGAATCAACCATAATTGAATCAATCAATCACTGGACCCTCTAACATAATGAATCAAGCAATCATTGAAATTCTGGCATATTGAACCAAACAATCACTGAACCTCTCACACAACTGAATCAACCATTCATTCAAAATTAATCAAATTCAACCAATCAACTAGAAAAGGTAGATCATTGTAACCAGTACACATACTTGAACCCAGAACACTGCATCAACAGCCAAAACTAACTGTAACCTTAAAAATCATGTGTAAGACTATATACGCTTCTTCAATGAAGCCATCCTACATGTATACGTAACTTGCTTTAGCCCAACCTACATATACCTCTAAAGATACTGAATCATAAAACCTTTGAAACACAAAATGTAAAAATCAACAACATTCTAAAGATCTACTGCCAATTTACAGAGTTCTAAATATATAGCAGCAAGGATCACCCTTCTTACTCATTCAATCAGTCAATGACACACAAAATCTTTATGCATTCATTTTTACTTTCAGAACTAGGAATACTTCATTGAAAAACAATAGTAAAACAGTAGCACTGATCTGATAGATTAGTCACCCCTCAACATCAAGATTTTCTTTCACATACGCTACTTGGAAGACTCAAACCAGCATGTATATGCACCTTCAACAAAACGAACGAGTGCATAGATATGAAAATACTTACTTATAACTTCGCTATAATTCTAGACTTCAGACATACCCAGATCATCAAATATAAAGAATAAATTGTGTGTTAGCAATCACATCTAGCCTATCCATTGTCAGATCACATAATGATAAGTCATTGTGATGCTCATCCATCATTAGATCTCATCCATCATCAAATACTCACGTGCATACTTATTTCAGAGCAAGAAAAGAATCAAAAACCCATAACATGCATATTTTCTTTCATAAGATATTCATTGCTTGTGCACTGAGCCCTTTGGTCTTCTCCTCCTTACATAGTTTTAGCCTTTCTCAATACCTTGGACCAAAACAACACTTAGAACCCATGGTATTCTTAGATGGGATCAAATAATCATTACTCCACTCAATATTGTGGGCTAATACCATGGTATTGACCCTTAGTATTCTTTCACCTTAATTTCCTTAATTTTTCATCCCATGTGTGCATTTTCTTCTAAGAAAGCGCATGCATATGTATACGCTCTTTTTGTATAGTGAACTCATGTGTACATGCTCTTTTTGTACAATGAACCCATGTATACAACTTAACATGCTTGAAAACATTATTTTTTCTCAATTTCTTGATTCTGATATGTAGTGCTTTGTTCCATCATCTTATTATTTTGTACCATTACTTTTTTGCCTCTGAATAGACCAATTATAATGTGATTTTCCATTGTACATCACTTTTGAACTAATTTCTATGAATTCCCCTACATTTTTTCACATCCTGTTTATACTTTTATAAATTATTTCATTAATCAAATATTAAGGACAACACACACTAACAATCTCCATGTATCAAACTTTGGACCATTATTCTCTTCCATCATTCTATTACCTCTGACCTATAGATCCATCTTTATTCCATTATTCTATCACGTCTGATATGTCCTATAGATTCATCTCTGTTCCATCATTTTGTCACCTCTGTTATGTCCTGTAGATTCACCTAGTTTTCATATACTTGTTCTGCTACAAGTGGGTTGCCATCAAGTACAACACATGCATCATAATTCCAAATATCCCCCACTAGACTTGATGTAAACCATGTTGGTGTTTATTACTGCAAGTTGTAGAGACTATTAGAGACAATGAGCAACACCCAAATACTCTCCCCATTTGACATCAAGGGCAATGGGCGAACCAAGATATTCTCCCTCTTTGATAACAAGGGAAAAGGAATGACTAAATTGAAGACTCTCATATCTGAATAGCTGAATATGAACATTGATCATGCTCCCCCAGACAGATGTTGAATTCATTGATTTAAAATCCCCCTTTCTACATGGTGAGATGCAGTAAACCGTTTATGCTCCCCTTGAGCACATTCAGAGTCTCCAAAAATATTTTCCAAAAGAATAACATGACTCTATAACTCAACTATGTGAGTATGACCTTAGTATCACCATTGACTCATACATACATCAATCACCCAACCAAGTGGGGATATACCAAATTTGAGTCATATACCCAACCAAGTGGGGATATGCCAAATATTTATACATGACTGAAATATAGAAATTATTACATCATCCTTCACATGTATTGTGGGGGTATAAATTGCATGATATAACCAAAAAGGACTCATTAAGAGACTCTCACAAAGGGATACATCATGGGTCTTTACATGACCTTTACGACAAATGATATACATGACATTTCTAACAAAGACTAAAAACCTAAACAAGACCATGATAGTCATCAACAACTATCATACACTATATATGATTTGCACCATAAGCATATGTGAGCAGCATCCAAACCAATAACATATATATGTCCATAATCAATTCCCAAGATATGACAATGTAAATATCATCAACTTGTGACCAGATATGTCGCATATAGATATCAACTCATCCTCTTGATCTCATCAAGATGAGCTTGCTCTCTTTCCTTAGTAGAAAGAGACTTATCATAACAAATCATCATAAAGTAAGAAGTCATCATCATTATGTGACTAAGTAAGCCATGTCTCCGAATATCCATGTCTTCAAATAGTTATGTCTTCATGAGACCTACACTAACACCATTCTCTTGGCCAACCAAAAATACTTATCAATATGAAACTTAAGTAATCATCCATGTATCAAGCATAATGTATATCCATCATGAGATAGCAATATGTATCTAGCAAACCATGATCTCATAGCCATTTGTCAAGATTTCTTGATATCATCAACTTCATCAATCCTCAACCATGTGAGAGCCAAGAACGATAGGAATCTTGCATCATAACTACACCATATGAACTTTATGTATCTTTGAAGGCATGATGACTGTAGCATAAAAGAAATGAGTGACTCATCATCAAATAATGAAGTTGTGTACTCAAGCTTTGTACTTTTTCTTGTCCTTGTGAAGATCACCATGTAAGCAACATATCATATGTACTGTATGCATCATCAAAAAGGTTATCCACAATCATCCATAAATCTAATCTAAGTAACAACTATGTGTCTTAACCAATATAAGTATCATCTGATATTTCATCATAGGAAATGCATGACTGCAGCATAGCATAATGTATCATTTAAACACTTCAACAACATAAGTATCATCACCATTGATAAGAATCATTAGGTACCAAAAACATCTAAACATAATGCCAGAAATGCATTATTAGAAGCATATCATATTCTCCCCCTGAACCTATGCCACTTGTACACTCTCAGATCTAATCATTGCATATATTAGTAATAATTATCAAGGCATCATCATCAATTAGATATACATCAAGTCATCGACAACTTATGAGGATCAAAAGAAATTCTAAATAACATCCATTGATTGTGGTCATCAATCATCAATGCAGAAGAGATAATTGATAATCTTCTAAACCATATCATATCATTTTTCTCAGTCTGTCCCACTGCTTCTTCATGAAACCGACATATACGCGATTGTGCAACTTTGAAATCACGTATATACATGATTTGTCTTCGTGATAACCATGTATGATAATTAGAGCAATGAAATTTCATACTTCTAATTCCTCTTGAGCCTGCTCCTCCTATATACTGAGCTATGCCATATATTTCTGGTTATATTTCCTTCTTCTTCCATATCTTGGAGTGTGATGATGTTTGCTCCTTTTGGTATGTTGGCTGAGATTTGCTCCCACATTCTTTTGCTATATGTCCAAACTTGTTACAAGAATAACATCTTATATGTTTCATATTCCCTCTGTAATAATTAATCATTTTCTCACCAAAAATATTGCAACAAAAACAATATCCCTTAAAGTATATGGAAGCTAATGATCTTTGTTTGTGACTAGTATTATCTTGAGCCATTCCTCTTTTGCATCTGGCTGCAACATGTCCAAAATAATCACATATAAAACATTCAACATTATTCATCAGAAGAAAGAATCGATTAACACTTCTATAGTTAGGAGTAAATGATTTTCTTTGAAGACTTTCTTTCCTTGGTTGTTGATGGGGTTGACCCCTTATCTCCTTGTTGAGCATTTCAAATATTGTACTAGAGTGCCTTGCTTCAATTTGTGAGCTAGATTCACCTTTAATAGTTTCATGAAAATGAAGGCCAGATTTGATTGAAGGAGACCTTTGACTACTAAGAATATCATCCAAAATCTTAGTAATATCTTGAAATCATAAAATTATATCATTTTCTTCTAATTTGCCTTTTCAGATATTTACCTCAACCTAATATTGTTCTTCATTTTCAAAATACTACTTCTTTATGATTTCTTCATATTTTCTTCCTTCTTACACTTGTTTCCTTAATTTGAAAACTTCATTTTTTTTTCTTCAACCGCTTGGAGTAGTTCTTCATTCTGCTTATTTGAATTTTTGAGATCTTCTTTTAGAGAAACGACCATAGCTTCAAGAACTTCAAAGTAGCTCGTTGTTTCTATAAGTTCCTTGATTGTTGTTTCATTTTCATCCACTTCATTTCTCAATGATGTCACTTCATCCTGTAGCGTTTGACTTTGATATTCATTTTGTGTGTATTTCTTCTTTATTTTGTTTCCTTCCTCCAACAGGGCTTTTAACTTGGTAACTTCTTCTTTGTAGGCACATTCCCTTTTATTAATTATATATTTTTTTATCTCTAATTGTGTCTGCTAGATATTTAAATTTTTCCTCTATTTGATTTCTTTCTCTTTTACCCATAATATAAAATTCATATGTTTCACTATCACATTCATTATCTTCAAATGAACAGAGAAATGTATCACTATAGGATAATAAATTCATACATGATAATTTTTTTTCCTGTTCATCTTCATTGTGAGGTGATTCTGAATTTGAGGAGTTACTTCCACATAGTGGCCTATCGCCTCTCCCACTAACACAGTTCCTTTGAGATGTCTTCTTATTTTGAGGTGATTTCTTCTTTTGCTTCTTTCCCATTGTTACTATGGATCTCCTTCAAGCATCAAGCTTCTACCAAAGGACCTGCTCTGATACCAATTGTTGGGAATAATAATGAGAGGGTGGCTCAATCAGTATTTACAAATCAATAAATTTTTCATTTCTCTAATCATATTTATATACGCTACTTCAGTGAAGAGAACTGGTGTGTGCACACAACTTTTATTAAGTAAAACAACATATATCTAATGAACTTATGATTCATTTAATTCTTCATATGTTGGTCTTCAATGAGTGCATCAATACTTTACTAAAAAGTAAACAGTAACCATGTGCAGTAATAACAAAGTAAACCATCACACATAAGCAACACACATAAGCACTAAGATTTAAGGTGGAAACCTAATGCGGGAGAAAAACCACTTGTTGTTGTTGTCTCTATCTTCTTTTAATATAAAGAATAATTTGTTTACAATATTGTACTAGTGCAGACTCATCCCAGTACACAGGCACCTACCTGCAGAAGGTTACAACCTTCTTCTCATTCTCCAGCTTCTATTGGATGGGAGCTACAACCCCCTAGCTCTTATACTAGCTGATATGTTTACTAGTACGTAGGAATTGGCCTATAGAACACTACAAACTTCACTCATTTTCCAGCTGCTAGTGGCAGGGAACTCCAACCCCCTAATCAAATCACCAGCCATTACTGGCAGGAAGCTTCAGCTTCCTCACAGAAGGCTCCAACCCTCAATATCCTCTAGGGACCACATATCATTAACTTTCAAACTGGATTCTCCTGGTACACAACACTACAATATGAAGGCCATGTTTCATCAAATTTTCACACTGGACCCATTAGTAACATTGAAGATCAAAATCAATCACCATTGTAATACACCCATCAAATACATTTTCATCAACCAATCAATGAAACTCAATAATCAACCTTTGACATAACTAAAACCCAATCAGTAATCTTTGAATCAGCCATAATTGAATCAATCAGTCACTGAATCATCTAACATACTGAATCAGGAAAATCATTGAACCTCTAACATACTAAATTAAAAAATCACTAAACCTCTGACACAACTGAATCAACCATTCATTCAAACTTAATCAAATTCAACCAATCAAATGGAATAGATAGATCATTGTAACCAATACATAGATTTGAACCTAGAACACTCCATCAAGAGCTACAACCAACTGTAACCCCAAAAATCATGTGTGAGACTATATATGGTTCTTCAATGAAGACGGCCTGCGTGTATATGCAACTTCCTTTAGCCCAACCTATGTATACCTATAAAGATACTGAATCATAAAACCTCTGAACCACAAACTGTACCAATCAGGGACATTTTGAAGATCTACTATATATTTATAGAGTTCTAAATAGATAGCAGCATGGATCACCCTTCTTAGTCAATCAATCAATCAATCAGACACAAACTCTTCTTGCATTCAAATTTACTTTTAGATCTAAGAAGACTTCATTGACAGACGACAGTAAAACAACAACACTAATATGATAGATGAGTCATCCCTGAACATCAAGCTCTTCCTTTTCATACGCTACTTGGAAGACCGAACCACCGTGTATACGCACCTTCACCAAAGTGAAAGAATGTATAGAGCTGCAAATACTTACTTATAACTTCACTGCAATTCTAGACATCAAACATACCCATATAATCACATATAAAGGATAAAACATGTGTTAGCAATCAGATCGAGCCTATCCATTATTAGATCACACAATGCTGAGTCACTATGATCATGATCCATCATTAGATCTCATCCATCATCAAATAATCAAGTGTATACTTAGTTCAAATCAAGAAAATCATCAGAAACCGATAACATGCATATTTGCTTTTCATAATATATTCATTACTTGTGCACTTAGACCTTTGATCTTCTCCTCCTTATATAGTTTTAGCTTTTCTCAATACCTTGGATCAAAAAACACTTAGAAAAAGTGGTATTCTTAGATAGGATTAAATAATTGTTACTCTGCTCAATATTGTGGGCTAATACTTTGGTGTTGACCCTTAGTATTCTTTCACTTTAATTTTCTTAATTCTTCATTCTATAAACCCAATTTATTCTATGAAACTGTCTGCATACGTATACACTCTTTTTGTACAATGAACTTACGTGTACACAATCTTTTTGTACAGTGAACCCATGCATACAACTTAACATACTTGAAAACATTATTTTTCCTCAATTTCTTGATTTTGATTTGTAGTAATTTGTTCCATCATCTTATTATTTTGTACCATTACTTTGTTACCTCTGAACAAACTTGTTATAATGCGATTTGCCATTGTACATCACTTCTAAATTAATTTATATGAACTTTTCTACATTTTATCACATCCTTTTTATACTTTTATCAATTATTTCATTCATCAAATATCAAGGACAACACACACTAACAATCTCCCTATTTCAAACCTTTGACCATTATTCTCTTCCATCATTCTGTTACCTCTATCATGTAGATTCATCTGTGTTCCATCATTCTGTCACCTCTGATTTTTATTGTAGATTCCTCTAGTTGCCATATATTTGTTTAGCTACAAGTGAGTTTCCATCAAGTACAACACATGGATCACAATGCCAACAAATTTCACCTTCGGGTTTAACTCCCTCTATCTCTTCACAGTTAGGGCTTTTCAGTTTAGGGATTTTATATTAAATGGATTTGTGTTACTATATATACGGTGTTTAACATGTAAAGGACGGGGACCACTTATTAATCATATCCAAACCTCATCGGCTCTATGTTTTTTTTTTAAATGACTTATGTTTATCACTGTGCCAAGTATAATATAACACATTGATGCAACTATAACGAATAGCATCGCCAAGTCCAAAAAGCTTGAGTGTAATTTTTTATGTTTTCATTTTTTATTGGGAAGGTGGTGATTTTATAATTACATATTGCAGTGTAATAGTTTAAATTTATTTAAAAATAATAAATTTTGTGGTCAGTGTGTTTATGCACATAAACACACTGGTTACAAAATCTCTTTTTAGATGAAAATTGTTTGATTTATTTATAAAATATATTTAATATCTTTCGTATTAAATGGTACATGTTGTATATTGATAACAAAATGTTTGAGAAATGGTTAAGTACGAAAAATATTGATTGGCACAATGATAACACATCCAAAAGAGCCCAAAAGGCAAGTTATTTGTAAATTCTTTACAAAATTAATATGTACAATTGAGGCTTCTGTGATCCATTATAGTTGTAAGAAGAGTTTCGGCGTAAATCACATGAGAAAGACTTTTGTCGACGCGTTTCGAACCAACTAGTGTGGTTCATCGTCAGGACAAGTTGAAGACAGATCTGGCCTAGCATGTTAAATAGCAGAGCAGAGACTCCAACGGCTACAAAACGGCTATATTTGACCTTGGGACCAAGGTAAAAATTGTATTAATAAATTTAATATTCTTATGATTTTTATAATATTAATTTCTAGAAATAAGTAAAATTAGGTAAATCGAATGGTATCCCAAGTAATTTATTTAATTAATTATCTTTATGTTATTAATATAGTAATACTAATGGTTACTTGAATTCCATTTATATTCCTAAAAATAGGGTATTTAATTAAATAAATTATATTAATAAATTTAATATTCTATTATTTTTATAGTATTAATAATTTAATTTCTAGAAATAAGTAAAATTAGGTAAATGTTATTAATATAGTAATACTAATGGTTACTTGAATTCCATTTATATTCCTAAAAATAGGGTATTTAATTAAATAAATTATATTAATAAATTTAATATTCTTATTATTTTTATAGTATTAATATAATTTAATTTCTAGAAATAAGTAAAATTAGGTAAATTGAATGGTATTCCAAGTAATTTATTTAATATGTTATTAATATAGTAATACTAATGGTTACTTGAATTCCAATCATATTCCTAAAAATAGGATGTTAGGTAAAAATAAGAATGAATTAATAAATAAATACTTTTAATGGTCATAAGTTATTAAATTACTAACTAACTATAAGTATGAATGTTTATTAAAGGAAAGATAATATGTTAGTAAAATTTTATATTCCCTACCATTGATGTAATATCCTATTTTATCTGTTTATAAGATAATTAGATTTACAATTAATGATATCCATCGTAGGAGTGAATGTATATTAAATGATTTGATTAATTTCATGAGATTATGTATATATATCTATTCTATCTATATATATATAATATAATATATATATATATATATATATATTATATATATATATATATATATGCTGAGACAGAATATATTTGGAAAAGCTAAAAAACGCTGAAAATAAAAGATTAATGAGAACCACTCACACAAGTAAATAAGAATAAGAATAACATAATTATCATAATTTCTATATACCTATACTAAATGACAAGCAAAGGACTCACATCTGCCCTCATCAAAAGAGAAAATCATATTTCTACATAAAATCATAATATTACTCTTAAATAAAAACCAGAGGAACATACTAAAAAGGCCAGAATGAGGAGCTGCCAGCGAGTATAACGCGAGGAAATCACCCTGGAAGAAACGACGGGGGAAGAAAGAACCCCTAAGATGATAGGGCAGGGATCCAACTCCTACTCACCTTCCAACCATCATCTCGGTTAAGATTATTGGGTCTACGCTCAATTTCAATAGCTTCCCTTAACTTGCGATGATGGAACCGATCCACTCTGGCAATGACCTTGGCCTCCTCTATACAGACATGGTGCTTAGTCTTTTCCACGTGCTCAGCTAAGGCTGAGGACTTTGTTCTACCATGCCTTAGGTCTGCTGCATGCTCGCAAATTCTCTGCTGGATGGAGCGCCCCGTTTCCCCTATATAGGGTGTCCCACAAGAGCAA